>JBBMRE010000191.1:0-250000 GCA_037974335.1 Prionace glauca | reverse complement strand
CCTGTATCTCTCTCTCAGTCCCTGTGTCTCTCTCAGTCCCTGTGTCTCTCACTCGGTCCCTGTCTCTCTCTCGGTCCCTGTGTCTCACTCGGTCCCTGTGTCTCTCTCTCGGTCCCTGTCTCTCTCTCTCGGTCCCTGCCTCTCTCTCTCGGTCACTGTGTTTCTCTCGGTCCCTGTGTCTCTCTCATGGTCCCTGTGTCCCTTTCAGTCGCTGTGTCTCTCTCTCGGTCCGTGTCTCTCTCGTTCCCTGTGTTTCTCTCTCGGTCCCTGTGTCTCTCTCTCTCGGTCCCTGTGTCTCTCTCTCTCGGTCCCTGTGTCTCTCTCGGTCCCTGTGTCTCTCTCTCGGTCCCTGTGTCTCTCTCGGTCTCTGTGACTTGCTCAGTCCCAGTGTCTCTCACTCGGTCCCTGTGTCTCTCTCTCGGTCCCTGTGTCTCTCTCTCTCGGTCCCTGTGTCTCTCTCGGTCCCTGTGTCTCTCTCTCAGTCCCTGTGTCTCTCTCGGTCCTGGTGTGTCTCTTGGTCCCTGTGTCTCTCGCTCCGTCCCTGTGTCTCTATCCCAGTCCCTGTGTCTCTCTCTCGGTGCCTGTGTCTCTCTCTCGGTCCCTGTGACTCCCTCAGTCCCTGTGTCTCTCTCGGTCCCTGTGTCTCTCTCTCGGTCCCTGTGTCTCTCCCTCGGTCACTGTGTCTCTCTCGGTCCCTGTGTCTCTCTCGGTCACTCTGTTTCTCTCGGTCCCTGTGTCTCTCTCATGGTCCCTGTGTCCCTTTCGGTCCCTGTGGCTCTCTCGGCCCCTGTGTTTCTCTCGGTCCCTGTGTCTCTCTCGGTCCCGGTGTCTCTCTCGGTCCCTGTGTCTCTCTGGGCCCCTGTGTTTCTCTCGGTCCCTGTGTCTCTCTCGGTCCCTGTCTCTCTCTCGGTCCCTGTGTCTCACTCGGTCCCTGTGTCTCTCTCTCGGTCCCTGTGTCTCTCACTCGGTCCCTGTCTCTCTCTCTCGGTCCCTGTGTCTCTCTCGGTCCCTGTGTCTCTCTCGGTCCCTGTGTCTCTCTCTCGGTCCCTGTGTCTCTCTCGGTCTCTGTGACTTGCTCAGTCCCAGTGTCTCTCACTCGGTCCCTGTGTCTCTCTCTCGGTCCCTGTGTCTCTCTCTCTCGGTCCCTGTGTCTCTCTCGGTCCCTGTGTCTCTCTCTCAGTCCCTGTGTCTCTCTCGGTCCTGGTGTGTCTCTTGGTCCCTGTGTCTCTCGCTCCGTCCCTGTGTCTCTATCCCAGTCCCTGTGTCTCTCTCTCGGTGCCTGTGTCTCTCTCTCGGTCCCTGTGACTCCCTCAGTCCCTGTGTCTCTCTCGGTCCCTGTGTCTCTCTCTCGGTCCCTGTGTCTCTCTCTCGGTCCCTGTGTCTCTCTCGGTCCCTGTGTCTCTCCCTCGGTCACTGTGTCTCTCTCGGTCCCTGTGTCTCTCTCTAGGTCCCTGTGTCTCTCTCGGTCCCTGTGTCTCTCTCATGGTCCCTTTCAGTCCCTGTGTCTCACTCGGTCCCTGTCTCTCTCTCGGTCTCTGTGTCTCTCTCGGTCCCTGTGACTCGCTCAGTCCCTGTGTCTCTCTCTCGGTCCCTGCGACTCCCTCAGTCCCTGTGTCTCACTCGGTCCCTGTGTCTCTCTCTCGGTCCCTGTGTCTCTCTCTCGGTCCCTGTGTCTCTCTCTCTCGGTCCCTGTGTCTCTCTCGTTCCCTGTGTCTCTCTCGGCCCCTGTGTTTCTCTCTCGGTCCCTGTGTCTCTCTCTCGGTCCCTGTGTCTCTCTCGGTCTCTGTGACTTGCTCAGTCCCAGTGTCTCTCACTCGGTCCCTGTGTCTCTCTCTCGGTCCCTGTGTCTCTCTCTCGGTCCCTGTGTCTCTCTCTCTCGGTCCCTGTGTCTCTCTCGTTCCCTGTCTCTCTCTCGGTCCCTGTGTCTCTCTCGGTCCCTGTGTCTCTCTCTCGGTCCCTGTGTCTCTCTCGGTCTCTGTGACTTGCTCAGTCCCAGTGTCTCTCACTCTGTCCCTGTGTCTCTCTCTCGGTCCCTGTGTCTCTCTCTCTCGGTCCCTGTGTCTCTCTCGGTCCCTGTGTCGCTCTCTCTCAGTCCCTGTGTCTCTCTCGGTCCTGGTGTGTCTCTTGGTCCCTGTGTCTCTCGCTCCGTCCCTGTGTCTCTATCTCAGTCCCTGTGTCTCTCTCTCGGTGCCTGTGTCTCTCTCTCGGTCCCTGTGACTCCCTCAGTCCCTGTGTCTCTCTCGGTCCCTGTGCCTCTCTCTCGGTCCCTGTGTCTCTCTCTCGGTCCCTCTGTCTCTCTCGGTCCCTGTGACTCGCTCAGTCCCTGTGTCTCTCACTAGGTCCCTGTGTCTCTCCCTCGGTTCCTGTGTCTCTCTCGGTCGCTGTGTCTCACTCGGTCCCTGTGTCTCTCTCGGTCCCTGTGTCTCTCTCTCTCAGTCCCTGTGTCTCTCTCGGTCACTGTCTCTCTCTGGGTCCCTGTGTCTCTCTCGGTCTCTGTGTCTCACTCGGTCCCTGTGTCTCTCACTCGGTCCCTGTCTCTCTCTCGGTCCCTGTGTCTCACTCGCTCCCTGTCTCTCTCTCTCAGTTTCAGTGTCTCTCTCGGTCCCTGTGTCTCTCTGTCTCGGTCCCTGTGTCTCACTCGGTCCCTGTGAATCTCTCGGACCCTGTGTCTCTCTCTCAGTCCCTGTGTCTCTCTCGGTCACTGTCTCTCTCTCGGTCCCTGTGTCTCTCTCGGTCCCTGTGTCTCTCTCTCAGTCCCTGTGTCTCTCTCGGTCCTGGTGTGTCTCTTGGTCCCTGTGTCTCTCGCTCCGTCCCTGTGTCTCTATCCCAGTCCCTGTGTCTCTCTCTCGGTGCCTGTGTCTCTCTCTCGGTCCCTGTGACTCCCTCAGTCCCTGTGTCTCTCTCGGTCCCTGTGTCTCTCTCTCGGTCCCTGTGTCTCTCTCTCGGTCCCTGTGTCTCTCTCGGTCCCTGTGTCTCTCCCTCGGTCACTGTGTCTCTCTCGATCCCTGTGTCTCTCTCTAGGTCCCTGTGTCTCTCTCGGTCCCTGTGTCTCTCTCATGGTCCCTTTCAGTCCCTGTGTCTCACTCGGTCCCTGTCTCTCTCTCGGTCTCTGTGTCTCTCTCGGTCCCTGTGACTCGCTCAGTCCCTGTGTCTCTCTCTCGGTCCCTGCGACTCCCTCAGTCCCTGTGTCTCACTCGGTCCCTGTGTCTCTCTCTCGGTCCCTGTGTCTCTCTCGTTCCCTGTGTCTCTCTCGGCCCCTGTGTTTCTCTCTCGGTCCCTGTGTCTCTCTCTCGGTCCCTGTGTCTCTCTCTCTCGGTCCCTGTGTCTCTCTCGGTCCCTGTGTCTCTCTCTCGGTCCCTGTGTCTCTCTCGGTCTCTGTGACTTGCTCAGTCCCAGTGTCTCTCACTCGGTCCCTGTGTCTCTCTCTCGGTCCCTGTGTCTCTCTCTCTCGGTCCCTGTGTCTCTCTCGGTCCCTGTGTCTCTCTCTCTCAGTCCCTGTGTCTCTCTCGGTCCTGGTGTGTCTCTTGGTCCCTGTGTCTCTCGCTCCGTCCCTGTGTCTCTATCTCAGTCCCTGTGTCTCTCTCTCGGTGCCTGTGTCTCTCTCTCGGTCCCTGTGACTCCCTCAGTCCCTGTGTCTCTCTCGGTCCCTGTGCCTCTCTCTCGGTCCCTGTGTCTCTCTCTCGGTCCCTCTGTCTCTCTCGGTCCCTGTGACTCGCTCAGTCCCTGTGTCTCTCACTAGGTCCCTGTGTCTCTCCCTCGGTTCCTGTGTCTCTCTCGGTCGCTGTGTCTCACTCGGTCCCTGTGTCTCTCTCGGTCCCTGTGTCTCTCTCTCTCAGTCCCTGTGTCTCTCTCGGTCACTGTCTCTCTCTGGGTCCCTGTGTCTCTCTCGGTCTCTGTGTCTCACTCGGTCCCTGTGTCTCTCACTCGGTCCCTGTCTCTCTCTCGGTCCCTGTGTCTCACTCGCTCCCTGTCTCTCTCTCTCAGTTTCAGTGTCTCTCTCGGTCCCTGTGTCTCTCTGTCTCGGTCCCTGTGTCTCACTCGGTCCCTGTGAATCTCTCGGACCCTGTGTCTCTCTCGGTCACTGTCTCTCTCTCGGTCCCTGTGTCTCTCTCGGTCCCTGTGTCTCTCTCGGTCCCTGTGTCTCTCTCGGTCCTTCTGTCTCTCTCTCGCTCCCTGTCTTTCTCTCTCGGACGATTGTGTCTCTCTCTCGGTCTCTGTGTCTCACTCGGTCCCTGTGTCTCACTCGGTCCCTGTGTCTCTCTGGGTCCCGGTGACTCTCTCGGTCCCTGTGTCTCTCTCTCGCTCCCTGTCTTTCTCTCTCGGACGATTGTGTCTCTCTCTCCCTGTGTCTCACTCGGTCCCTGTGTCTCTCACTCGGTCCCTGTGTCTCTCTCTCAGTTTCAGTGTCTCTGTCGGTCCCTGTGTCTCTCTCTGGGTCCCTGTGTCTCACTCGGTCCCTGTCTCTCTCTGGGTCCCTGTGTCTCACTCGGTCCCTGTGTCTCTCTCTCTCGAACCCTGTCTCTCTCCCGCGGTCCCTGTCTCTCTCTCGGTCCCTGTGTCTCTCTCTCTCAGTCCCTGTGTCTCTCTCGGTCACTGTCTCTCTCTGGGTCCCTGTGTCTCTCTCGGTCTCAGTGTCTCACTCGGTCCCTGTGTCTCTCTCTCGGTCCCTGTGTCTCACTCGGTCCCTGTGTCTCTCTCTCGGTCCCTGTGTCTCTCACTCGGTCCCTGTGTCTCTCACTCGGTCCCTGTCACTCTCGGTCCCTGTGTCTCACTCGCTCACTGTCTCTCTCTCTCAGTTTCAGTGTCTCTGTCGGTCCCTGTGACTCTCTCTGGGTCCCTGTGTCTCACTCGGTCCCTGTGTCTCTCTCTCTCGGACCCTGTCTCTCTCTCTCGGTCCCTGTGTCTCACGCGGTCCCTTTGTCTCTCTCTCGGTCCCTGTGTCTCTCTCTCGGTCCCTGTCTCTCTCTCGGTCCCTGTGTCTCTCTCTCTGTCCCTCTGTCTCTCTCTCTGTCCCTGTGTCTCTCTCGGTCCCGGTGTCTCTCTCGTTCCCTGTGTCTCTCTCTTGCTCCCTGTGTCTTTCTCGGTCCCTGTGTCTCACTCAGTCCCTGTATCTCTCTCTCAGTCCCTGTGTCTCTCTCTCTGTCCAGGCGTCTCTCTCTCTCATTCACTGTGTCTCTCTCTCGGTCCCTGTGTCTCTCTCGGTCCCTGTATCTCTCTCTCACCTCTGTGTCTCTCTCGGTCCTGGTGTCTCTCTTGGTCCCTGTGTCTCTCTCTCAGTCCCTGTGTCTCTCTCTCGGTGCCTGTGTCTCTCTCTCGGACCCTGTGTCTCTCTCAGTCACTGTGTCTCTCTCGGTCCCTGTCACTCTCTCTCGGTCCCAGTGTCTCTCTCGGTCCTTGTGTCTCTCTCACGGTCCCTGTGTCTCTCTCTCTCAGTCCGTGTGTCTCTCTCGGTCACTGTCTCTCTCTCAGTCCATGTGTCTCTCTCGGTCCCTGTATCTCTCTCTCACCTCTGTGTCTCTCTCGGTCCTGGTGTCTCTCTTGGTCCCTGTGTCTCTCTCTCAGTCCCTGTGTCTCTCTCTCGGTGCCTGTGTCTCTCTCTCGGACCCTGCGTCTCTCTCAGTCACTGTGTCTTTCTCGGTCCCTGTGTCTCTCCCGGTCCCTGTCTCTCTCTCTCTCAGTCCCTGTGTGTCTCTCTCAGTCCCTGTGTCTCTCTCTCGGTCCCTGTGTCTCTCTTGGTCCCTGTGTCTCTCTCTCGGTCCCTGTGTCTCCCTCAGTCCGTGTTCTCACTCGGTCCCTGTGTCTCTCTCGGTCCCTGTATCTCTCTCTCACCCCTATGTCTCTCTCGGTCCTGGTGTCTCTGTTGGTTCCTGTGTCTCACTCTCAGTCCCTGTGTCTCTCTCTAGGTCCTTGTGTCTCATTCGGTCCCTGTGTCTCTCTCTGGGTCCCTGTGTCTCACTCGGTCCCTGTCTCTCTCTCGGTCCCTGTGTCTCTCTCGGTCCTTGTGCCTCTCTCTCGGTCCCTGTGTCTCTCTCGGTCACTGTCTCTCTCTGGGTCCCTGTGTCTCACTCGGTCCCTGTGTCTCTCTCTCGGTCCCTGTGTCTCACTCGGTCTCTGTGTGTCTCTCTCGGTCCCTGTGTCTCTCTGGGTCCCTGTGTCTCACTCGGTTCCTGTCACTCTCTCTTTCCCTGTGTCTCACTCGGTCCCTGTGTCTCCCTCTCTCGGACCCTGTCTCTCTCTCTCGGTCCCTGTGTCTCACGCGGTCCCTGTGTCTCTCTCTCGGTCCCTGTGTCTCCCTCAGTCCGTGTTCTCACTCGGTCCCTGTGTCTCTCTCGGTCCCTGTGTCTCTCTCTCGGTCCCTGTGTCTCACTCGGTCTCTGTGTGTCTCTCTCGGTCCCTGTGTCTCTCTGGGTCCCTGTGTCTCACTCGGTTCCTGTCTCTCTCTCTGTCCCTGTGTCTCCCACTCGGTCCCTGTGTCTCTCACTCGGTACGTGTCTCTGTCTCGGTCCCTGTATCTCTCTCGGTCCCGGTGTCTCTCTCGTTCCCTGTGTCTCTCTCTTGCTCCCTGTGTCTTTCTCGGTCCCTGTGTCTCACTCGGTCCCTGTGTCTCTCCCGGTCCCTGTCTCTCTCTCTCAGTCCCTGTGTCTCTCTCTCTGTCCTGGTGTCTCTCTCTCGTTCAGTGTGTCTCTCTCTCGGTCCCTGTGTCTCTCTCGGTCCCTGTATCTCTCTCTCAACTCTGTGTCTCTCTCGGTCCTGGTGTCTCTCTTGGTCCCTGTGTCTCTCTCTCAATCCCTGTGTCTCTCTCTCGGTGCCTGTGTCTCTCACTCGGTCCCTGTGTCTCTCTCAGTCACTGTGTCTCTCTCGGTCCCTGTCACTCTCTCTCGGTCCCTGTATCTCTCTCTCGGTCACTGTTTCTCTCTCGGTCCCTGTGACTCGCTCAGTCCCTGTGTCTCTCACTCGGTCCGTGTGTCTCTCTGTCGGTCCCTGTGTCTCTCTCTCTCGGTCCCTGTGTCTCTCTCGGTCCCAGTATCTCTCTCTCAGTCCCTGTGTCTCTCTCTCGGTGCCTGTGTCTCTCTCTCTCGGTCCCTGTGACTCCCTCAGTCCCTGTGTCTCTCTCGGTCCCTGTGTCTCTCTCTCTGTCCCTCTGTCTCTCTCTCTGTCCCTGTGTCTCTCTCGGTCCCGGTGTCTCTCTCGTTCCCTGTGTCTCTCTCTTGCTCCCTGTGTCTTTCTCGGTCCCTGTGTCTCACTCGGTCCCTGTATCTCTCTCTCAGTCCCTGTGTCTCTCTCTCTGTCCTGGCGTCTCTCTCTCATTCACTGTGGCGCTCTCTCGGTCCCTGTGTCTCACTCGGTCCCTGTATCTCTCTCTCAGTCCCTGTGTCTCTCTCTCTGTCCTGGCGTCTCTCTCTCATTCACTGTGTCTCTCTCGGTCCTGGTGTCTCTCTTGGTCCCTGTGTCTCTCTCTCAGTCCCTGTGTCTCTCTCTCGGTGCCTGTGTCTCTCTCTCGGACCCTGTGTCTCTCTCAGTCACTGTGTCTCTCTCGGTCCCTGTCACTCTCTCTCGGTCCCAGTGTCTCTCTCGGTCCTTGTGTCTCTCTCACGGTCCCTGTGTCTCTCTCTCTCAGTCCGTGTGTCTCTCTCGGTCACTGTCTCTCTCTCAGTCCCTCTGTCTCTCTCGGTCCCTGTATCTCTCTCTCACCTCTGTGTCTCTCTCGGTCCTGGTGTCTCTCTTGGTCCCTGTGTCTCTCTCTCAGTCCCTGTGTCTCTCTCTCGGTGCCTGTGTCTCTCTCTCAGACCCTGCGTCTCTCTCAGTCACTGTGTCTTTCTCGGTCCCTGTGTCTCTCCCGGTCCCTGTCTCTCTCTCTCGCAGTCCCTGTGTGTCTCTCTCAGTCCCTGTGTCTCTCTCTCGGTCCCTGTGTCTCTCTTGGTCCCTGTGTCTCTCTCTCGGTCCCTGTGTCTCCCTCAGTCCGTGTTCTCACTCGGTCCCTGTGTCTCTCTCGGTCCCTGTATCTCTCTCTCACCCCTATGTCTCTCTCAGTCCTGGTGTCTCTCTTGGTTCCTGTGTCTCACTCTCAGTCCCTGTGTCTCTCTCTAGGTCCTTGTGTCTCATTCGGTCCCTGTGTCTCTCTCTGGGTCCCTGTGTCTCACTCGGTCCCTGTCTCTCTCTCGGTCCCTGTGTCTCTCTCGGTCCTTGTGCCTCTCTCTCGGTCCCTGTGTCTCTCTCTCTCAGTCCCTGTGTCTCTCTCGGTCACTGTCTCTCTCTGGGTCCCTGTGTCTCACTCGGTCCCTGTGTCTCTCTCTCGGTCCCTGTGTCTCACTCGGTCTCTGTGTGTCTCTCTCGGTCCCTGTGTCTCTCTGGGTCCCTGTGTCTCACTCGGTTCCTGTCACTCTCTCTTTCCCTGTGTCTCACTCGGTCCCTGTGTCTCCCTCTCTCGGACCCTGTCTCTCTCTCTCGGTCCCTGTGTCTCACGCGGTCCCTGTGTCTCTCTTCGGTCCCTGTCTCTCTCTCGGTCCCTGTGTCTCTCTCTGTGTCCCTCTGTCTCTCTCTCTGTCCCTGTGTCTCTCACTCGGTCCCTGTGTCTCTCACTCGGTACGTGTCTCTGTCTCGGTCCCTGTATCTCTCTCGGTCCCGGTGTCTCTCTCGTTCCCTGTGTCTCTCTCTTGCTCCCTGTGTCTTTCTCGGTCCCTGTGTCTCACTCGGTCCCTGTGTCTCTCCCGGTCCCTGTCTCTCTCTCTCAGTCCCTGTGTCTCTCTCTCTGTCCTGGTGTCTCTCTCTCGTTCAGTGTGTCTCTCTCTCGGTCCCTGTGTCTCTCTCGGTCCCTGCATCTCTCTCTCAACTATGTGTCTCTCTCGGTCCTGGTGTCTCTCTTGGTCCCTGTGTCTCTCTCTCAATCCCTGTGTCTCTCTCTCGGTGCCTGTGTCTCTCACTCGGTCCCTGTGTCTCTCTCAGTCACTGTGTCTCTCTCGGTCCCTGTCACTCTCTCTCGGTCCCTGTATCTCTCTCTCGGTCACTGTGTCTCTCTCGGTCCCTGTGACTCGCTCAGTCCCTGTGTCTCTCCCTCAGTCCCTGTG
Source organism: Prionace glauca (assembly GCA_037974335.1). Classification (NCBI taxonomy): domain Eukaryota; kingdom Metazoa; phylum Chordata; class Chondrichthyes; order Carcharhiniformes; family Carcharhinidae; genus Prionace; species Prionace glauca. Next base: position 240,935 of record JBBMRE010000191.1, on the reverse strand, counting down.
TCTCTCTCGGTCCCTGTGTCTCTCACTCGGTCCCTGACTCTCTCTCGGTCCCTGTCTCTCTTTCTCGGTGCCTGCCTCTCTCTCTCGGTCACTATGTTTCTCTCGGTCCCTGTGTCTCTCTCTCGGTCCCTGTGTCTCTCACTAGCTCCCTGTGTCTCTCTCGGTCCCTGTGTCTCTCTCGGTCTCTGTGACTCGCTCAGTCCCTGTGTCTCGCTCTCGGTCCCTGTGTCTCTCACTAGCTCCCTGTGTCTCTCTCAGTCCCTGTGTCTCTCTCTCGGTCCCTGTGTCTCTCACTAGCTCCCTGTGTCTCTCTCGGTCCCTGTGTCTCTCTCTCGGTCCCTGTGTCTCTCACTAGCTCCCTGTGTCTCTCTCAGTCCCTGTGTCTCTCTCGGTCCCTGTGACTCGCTCAGTCCCTGTGTCTCTCTCTCAGTCCCTGTCTCTCTCTCGGTCCCTGTGTCTCTCTCACCCCTGTGTCTCTCTCGGTCCCTGTGTCTCTCTCTCTCGGTCCCTGTGTCTCTCACTAGCTCCCTGTGTCTCTCTCAGTCCCTGTGTCTCTCTCGGTCTCTGTGACTTGCTCAGTCCCAGTGTCTCTCACTCGGTCCCTGTGTCTCTCAGTCGGTCCCTGTGTCTCTCTCCCGGTCCCTGTGTCTCTATCCCGGTCCCTGTGTTTCTCTCTCGGTCCCTGTCTCTCTCTCTGTCCCTGTGTCTCTCTCTCTGTCCCTCTGTCTCTCTCTCTGTCCCTGTGTCTCTCTCTCGGTCCCTGTGTCTCTCTCGGTCCCGGTGTCTCTCTCGTTCCCTGTGTCTCTCTCTTGCTCCCTGTGTCTTTCTCGGTCCCTGTGTCTCACTCGGTCCCTGTGTCTCTCCCGGTCCCTGTCTCTCTCTCTCAGTCCCTGTGTCTCTCTCTCTGTCCTGGTGTCTCTCTCTCGTTCACTGTGTCTCTCTCTCTCTCGGTCCCTGTGTCTCTCTCGGTCCTGGTGTCTCTCTTGGTCCCTGTGTCTCTCTCTCAGTCCCTGTGTCTCTCTCTCGGTGCCTGTGTCTCTCTCTCGGACCCTGTGTCTCTCTCAGTCACTGTGTCTCTCTCGGTCCCTTTCACTCTCTCTCGGTCCCTGTATCTCTCTCTCGGTCCCTGTGTCTCTCTCGGTCCCTGTGACTCGCTCAGTCCCTGTGTCTCTCACTCGTTCCGTGTGTCTCTCTCTCGGTCCCTGTGTCTCTCTCTCTCGGTCCCTTTGTCTCTCTTGGTCCCTGTATCTCTCTCTCAGTCCCTGTGTCTCTCTCGGTCCCTTTGTCTCACTCGGTCCCTGTGTCTCTCTCTCGGGTCCCTGTCTCTCTCTCTCTCGGTCACTGTGTTTCTCTTGGTCCCAGTGTCTCTCTCATGGTCCCTGTGTCTCTCTCGTTCCCTGTGTCTCTCTCTCGGTCCCTGTGTCTCTCTCTCGGTCCCTGTGTCTCTCCCGGTCCCTGTGACTCGCTCAGTCCCCTGTGTCTGTCTTTCGGTCCCTGTGACTCTCTCGTTCCCTGTGTTTCTCTCTCGGTCCCTGTGTCTCTCTCTCTCAGTCCCTGTCTCTCTCTCTCTCTGTCCCTGTGTCTCTCTCGGTCCCTGTGTCTCTCTCTCTCGGTCCCTGTGTCTCTCTCGGTCTCTGTGACTTGCTCAGTCCCAGTGTCTCTCACTTGGTCCCTGTGTCTCTCTCTCGGTCCCTGTGCCTCTCTCGGCCCTGGTGTGTCTCTTGGTCCCTGTGTCTCTCGCTCCGTCCCTGTGTCTCTATCCCAGTCCCTGTGTCTCTCTCTCGGTGCCTGTGTCTCTCTCTCGGTCCCTGTGACTCCCTCAGTCCCTGTGTCTCTCTCGGTCTCTGTGTCTCTCTCTCTCTGTCCCGGTGTCTCTCTCTCGGTCCCTGTGACTCCCTCAGTCCCTGTGTCTCTCTCGGTCCCTGTGCCTCTCTCTCAGTCCCTGTGTCTCTCTCTTGATCCCTGTGTCACTCGCTCCGTCCCTGTGTCTCTATCCCAGTCCCTGGTGTCTCTCTCTCTCTCGGTCCCTGTGTCTCTCTCGGTCCCTGTGTCTTTCTCTCAGTCCCTGTGTCTCACTCGGCCCTGGTGTGTCTCTTGGTCCCTGTGTCTCTCGCTCCGTCCCTGTGTCTCTATCCCAGTCCCTGTGTCTCTCTCTCTCGGTGCCTGTGTCTCTCTCTCGGTCCCTGTGACTCCCTCAGTCCCTGTGTCTCTCTCGGTCCCTGTGCCTCTCTCTCGGTCCCTGTGTCTCTCTCTCGGTCCCTGTGTCTCTCTCGGTCCCTGTGACTCGCTCAGTCCCTGTGTCTCTCACTAGGTCCCTGTGTCTCTCCCTCGGTCACTGTGTCTCTCTCGGTCCCTGTGTCTCTCTCTAGGTCCCTGTGTCTCTCTCGGTCACTGTGTTTCTCTCAGTCCCTGTGTCTCTCTCATGGTCCCTGTGTCCCTTTCGGTCCCTGTGGCTCTCTCTCGGTCCCGGTGTCTCTCTCGGTCCCTGTGACTCGCTCAGTCCGTGTGTCTCTCTCTCTCGGTCCCTGTGTCTCTCTCGTTCCCTGTGTCTCTCCTCGGCCCCTGTGTTTCTCTCTCGGTCCCTGTGTCTCTCTCTCTCGGTCCCTGTGTCTCTCTCTCTCGGTCCCTGTGTCTCTCTCGGTCCTGTGTCTCTCTCTCGGTCCCTGTGTCTCTCTCGGTCTCTGTGACTTGCTCAGTCCCAGTGTCTCTCACTCGGTCCCTATGTCTCTCTCTCGGTCCCTGTGTCTCTCTCTCTCTCGGTCCCTGTGTCTCTCTCGGTCCCTGTGTTTCTCTCTCTCAGTCCCTGTGTCTCTCTCGGTCCTGGTGTGTCTCTCGGTCCCTGTGTCTCTCTCGTTCCCTGTGTCTCTCTCGGCCCCTGTGTTTCTCTCTCGGTCCCTGTGTCTCTCTCTCTCGGTCCCTGTGTCTCTCTCTCTCGGTCCCTGTGTCTCTCTCGGTCCCTGTGTCTCTCTCTCTCGGTCCCTGTGTCTCTCTCGGTCCCTGTGTCTCTCTCTCTCGGTCCCTGTGTCTCTCTCTCTCGGTCCGTGTCTCTCTCGGTCCCTGTCTCTCTCTCTCAGTCCCTGTGTCTCTCACTCGAGTCCCTATGTCTCTCTCTCGGTCCCTGTGTCTCTCTCTCTCTCGGTCCCTGTGTCTCTCTCGGTCCCTGTGTTTCTCTCTCTCAGTCCCTGTGTCTCTCTCGGTCCTGGTGTGTCCTCTCGGTCCCTGTGTCTCTCACTCTCGGTCCCTGTATCTCTCACTCGGTCCCTGTCTCTCTCTCGGTCCCTGTGTCTCACTCGCTCCCTGTTTCTCTCTCTCAGTTTCAGTGTCTCTCTCGGTCCTGGTGTCTCTCACTCGGTCCCTGTCTCTCTCTCGGTCCCTGTGTCTCACTCGGTTCCTGTCACTCTCTCTTTCCCTGTGTCTCACTCGGTCCCTGTGTCTCTCTCTCTCGGACCCTGTCTCTCTCTCTCTCGGTCCCTGTGTCTCACGCGGTCCCTGTGTCTCTCTCTCTCAGTCCCCTGTGTCTCTCTCGGTCACTGTCTCTCTCTGGGTCCCTGTGTCTCTCTCGGTCTCTGTGTCTCACTCGGTCCCGGTGTCTCTCACTCGGTCCCTGTCTCTCTCTCGGTCCCTGTGTCTCACTCGCTCCCTGTGTCTCACTCGGTCCCTGTGTCTCTCTCTCTCAGTTTCAGTGTCTCTCTCGGTCCCTGTGTCTCTCTGTCTCGGTCCCTGTGTCTCACTCGGTCACTGTCTCTCTCTCGGTCCCTGTGTCTCTCTCGGTCCCTGTGTCTCTCTCGGTCCCTGTGTCTCTCTCGGTCCCTCTGTCTCTCTCGGTCCCTGTGTCTCTCTCGGTCCTTCTGTCTCTCTCTCGCTCCCTGTCTTTCTCTCTCGGACGATTGTGTCTCTCTCTCGGTCTCTGTGTCTCACTCGGTCCCTGTGTCTCACTCGGTCCCTGTGTCTCTCTGGGTCCCTGTGACTCTCTCGGTCCCTGTGTCTCTCTCTCGCCTCCCTGTCTTTCTCTCTCGGACGATTGTGTCTCTCTCTCCCTGTGTCTCACTCGGTCCCTGTCTCTCTCTCTCTCAGTTTCAGTGTGTCTGTCGTTCCCTGTGTCTCTCTCTCGGTCCCTGTGACTCTCCCGGTTCCTGTGTCTCTCTCGGTCCCTGTGTCACTCTCTGGGTCCCTGTCTCTCTCTCGGTCCCTGTGTCTCACTCGGTCCCTGTGTTTCTCTCTCGGTCCCTGTCTCTCTCTCGGTCACTGTGTTTCTCTCGGTCCCTGTGTCTCTCTCTCGGTCCCTGTGTCTCTCACTCGGTACCTGTCTCTGTCTCGGTCCCTGTGTCTCTCTCTCTCGGTCCCTGTCTCTCTCTCGGTCCCTGTGTCTCTCTCTCTCGGTCCCTATGTCTCTCTCAGCCCTGGTGTGTCTCTTGGTCCCTGTGTCTCTCGCTCCGTCCCTGTGTCTCTATCTCAGTCCCTGTGTCTCTCTCTCGGTGCCTGTGTCTCTCTCTCGGTCCCTGTGACTCCCTCAGTCCCTGTGTCTCTCTCGGTCCTGTGCCTCTCTCTCGGTCCCTGTGTCACTCTCTCGGTCCCTGTGTCTCTCTCGGTCCCTGTGACTCGCTCAGTCCCTGTGTCTCTCACTAGGTCCCTGTGTCTCTCCCTCGGTCCCTGTGTCTCTCTCGGTCGCTGTGTCTCACTCGGTCCCTGTGTCTCTCTCGGTCCTTGTGCCTCTCTCTCGGTCCCTGTGTCTCTCTCTCTCAATCCCTGTGTCTCTCTCGGTCACTGTCTCTCTCTGGGTCCCTGTGTCTCTCTCGGTCTCTGTGTCTCACTCGGTCCCTGTGTCTCTCACTCGGTCCCTGTCTCTCTCTCGGTCCCTGTGTCTCACTCGCTCCCTGTCTCTCTCTCTCAGTTTCAGTGTCTCTCTCGGTCCCTGTGTCTCACTCGGTCCCTGTCACTCTCTCGGTCCCTGTGTCTCTCTCTCGGTCCCTGTGTCTCACTCGGTCCCTGTGAATCTCTCGGACCCTGCTTCTCCCTCTCACCCTGTGTCTCCCTCAGTCCCTGTGTCTCTCTCGGTCCCTGTGCCTCTCTCTCGGTCCCTGTGTCTCTCTCTCGGTCCCTGTGTCTCCTCTTCGGTCCCTGTGACTCGCTCAGTCCCTGTGTCTCTCTCTCTCGGCCCCTGTGTTTCTCTCTCGGTCCCTGTGTCTCTCTCTCTCGGTCCCTGTGTCTCTCTCTCTCGCGGTCCCTGTGTCTCTCTCGGTCCCTGTGTCTCTCTCTCGGTCCCTGTGTCTCTCTCTCGGTCCATGTGTCTCTCTCTCTCTCGGTCCCTGTGTCTCTCTCGGTCCCTGTGTTTCTCTCTCTCAGTCCCTGTGTCTCTCTCGGTCCTGGTGTGTCTCTCGGTCCCTGTGTCTCTCACTCGGTCCCTGTGTCTCTCACTCGGACCCTGTCTCTCTCTCGGTCCCTGTGTCTCACTCGCTCCCTGTTTCTCTCTCTCAGTTTCAGTGTCTCTGTCGGTCCCTGTGACTCTCTCTGGGTCCCTGTGTCTCACTCGGTTCCTGTTACTCTCTCTTTCCCTGTGTCTCACTCGGTCCCTGTGTCTCTCTCTCTCGGACCCTGTCTCTCTCTCTCGGTCCCTGTGTCTCACGCGGTCCCTGTGTCTCTCTCTCGGTCCCTGTCTCTCTCTCGGTCCCTGTGTCTCTCTCGGTCGCTGTGTCTCACTCGGTCCCTGTGTCTCTCTCGGTCCTTGTGCCTCTCTCTCGGTCCCTGTGTCTCTCTCTCTCGGTCCCTGTGTCTCTCTCGGTCCCTGTGTCTTTCTCTCAGTCCCTGTGTCTCACTCGGCCCTGGTGTGTCTTCTGGTCCCTGTGTCTCTCGCTCCGTCCCTGTGTCTCTATCCCAGTCCCTGTGTCTCTCTCTCGGTGCCTGTGTCTCTCTCTCGGTCCCTGTGACTCCCTCAGTCCCTGTGTCTCTCTCGGTCCCTGTGCCTCTCTCTCGGTCCCTGTGTCTCTCTCTCGGTCCCTGTGTCTCTCTCGGTCCCTGTGACTCGCTCACTCCCTGTGTCTCTCACTAGGTCCCTGTGTCTCTCCCTCGGTCACTGTGTCTCTCTCGGTCCCTGTGTCTCTCTCTAGGTCCCTGTGTCTCTCTCGGTCACTGTGTTTCTCTCAGTCCCTGTGTCTCTCTCATGGTCCCTGTGTCCCTTTCGGTCCCTGTGGCTCTCTCTCGGTCCCGGTGTCTCTCTCGGTCCCTGTGACTCGCTCAGATCCGTGTGTCTCTCTCTCTCGGTCCCTGTGTCTCTCTCGTTCCCTGTGTCTCTCTCGGCCCCTGTGTTTCTCTCTCGGTCCCTGTGTCTCTCTCTCTCTCGGTCCCTGTGTCTCTCTCTCTCGGTCCCTGTGTCTCTCTCGGTCCCTGTGTCTCTCTCTCGGTCCCTGTGTCTCTCTCGGTCTCTGTGACTTGCTCAGTCCCAGTGTCTCTCACTCGGTCCCTATGTCTCTCTCTCGGTCCCTGTGTCTCTCTCTCTCTCGGTCCCTGTGTCTCTCTCGGTCCCTGTGTTTCTCTCTCTCAGTCCCTGTGTCTCTCTCGGTCCTGGTGTGTCTCTCGGTCCCTGTGTCTCTCTCGTTCCCTGTGTCTCTCTCGGCCCCTGTGTTTCTCTCTCGGTCCCTGTGTCTCTCTCTCTCTCGGTCCCTGTGTCTCTCTCTCTCGGTCCCTGTGTCTCTCTCGGTCCCTGTGTCTCTCTCTCTCGGTCCCTGTGTCTCTCTCGGTCCCTGTGTCTCTCTCTCTCGGTCCCTGTGTCTCTCTTCTCTCGGTCCGTGTCTCTCTCGGTCCCTGTCTCTCTCTCTCAGTCCCTGTGTCTCTCACTCGGTCCCTATGTCTCTCTCTCGGTCCCTGTGTCTCTCTCTCTCTCGGTCCCTGTGTCTCTCTCGGTCCCTGTGTTTCTCTCTCTCAGTCCCTGTGTCTCTCTCGGTCCTGGTGTGTCTCTCGGTCCCTGTGTCTCTCACTCGGTCCCTGTATCTCTCACTCGGTCCCTGTCTCTCTCTCGGTCCCTGTGTCTCACTCGCTCCCTGTTTCTCTCTCTCAGTTTCAGTGTCTCTCTCGGTCCTGGTGTCTCTCACTCGGTCCCTGTCTCTCTCTCGGTCCCTGTGTCTCACTCGGTTCCTGTCACTCTCTCTTTCCCTGTGTCTCACTCGGTCCCTGTGTCTCTCTCTCTCGGACCCTGTCTCTCTCTCTCGGTCCCTGTGTCTCACGCGGTCCCTGTGTCTCTCTCTCTCAGTCCCTGTGTCTCTCTCGGTCACTGTCTCTCTCTGGGTCCCTGTGTCTCTCTCGGTCTCTGTGTCTCACTCGGTCCCGGTGTCTCTCACTCGGTCCCTGTCTCTCTCTCGGTCCCTGTGTCTCACTCGCTCCCTGTGTCTCACTCGGTCCCTGTGTCTCTCTCTCTCAGTTTCAGTGTCTCTCTCGGTCCCTGTGTCTCTCTGTCTCGGTCCCTGTGTCTCACTCGGTCACTGTCTCTCTCTCGGTCCCTGTGTCTCTCTCGGTCCCTGTGTCTCTCTCGGTCCCTGTGTCTCTCTCGGTCCCTCTGTCTCTCTCGGTCCCTGTGTCTCTCTCGGTCCTTCTGTCTCTCTCTCGCTCCCTGTCTTTCTCTCTCGGACGATTGTGTCTCTCTCTCGGTCTCTGTGTCTCACTCGGTCCCTGTGTCTCACTCGGTCCCTGTGTCTCTCTGGGTCCCTGTGACTCTCTCGGTCCCTGTGTCTCTCTCTCGCTCCCTGTCTTTCTCTCTCGGACGATTGTGTCTCTCTCTCCCTGTGTCTCACTCGGTCCCTGTCTCTCTCTCTCTCAGTTTCAGTGTGTCTGTCGTTCCCTGTGTCTCTCTCTCGGTCCCTGTGACTCTCCCGGTTCCTGTGTCTCTCTCGGTCCCTGTGTCACTCTCTGGGTCCCTGTCTCTCTCTCGGTCCCTGTGTCTCCACTCGGTCCCTGTGTTTCTCTCTCGGTCCCTGTCTCTCTCTCGGTCACTGTGTTTCTCTCGGTCCCTGTGTCTCTCTCTCGGTCCCTGTGTCTCTCCACTCGGTACCTGTCTCTGTCTCGGTCCCTGTGTCTCTCTCTCTCGGTCCCTGTCTCTCTCTCGGTCCCTGTGTCTCTCTCTCTCGGTCCCTATGTCTCTCTCAGCCCTGGTGTGTCTCTTGGTCCCTGTGTCTCTCGCTCCGTCCCTGTGTCTCTATCTCAGTCCCTGTGTCTCTCTCTCGGTGCCTGTGTCTCTCTCTCGGTCCCTGTGACTCCCTCAGTCCCTGTGTCTCTCTCGGTCCCTGTGCCTCTCTCTCGGTCCCTGTGTCACTCTCTCGGTCCCTGTGTCTCTCTCGGTCCCTGTGACTCGCTCAGTCCCTGTGTCTCTCACTAGGTCCCTGTGTCTCTCCCTCGGTCCCTGTGTCTCTCTCGGTCGCTGTGTCTCACTCGGTCCCTGTGTCTCTCTCGGTCCTTGTGCCTCTCTCTCGGTCCCTGTGTCTCTCTCTCTCAATCCCTGTGTCTCTCTCGGTCACTGTCTCTCTCTGGGTCCCTGTGTCTCTCTCGGTCTCTGTGTCTCACTCGGTCCCTGTGTCTCTCACTCGGTCCCTGTCTCTCTCTCGGTCCCTGTGTCTCACTCGCTCCCTGTCTCTCTCTCTCAGTTTCAGTGTCTCTCTCGGTCCCTGTGTCTCACTCGGTCCCTGTCACTCTCTCGGTCCCTGTGTCTCTCTCTCGGTCCCTGTGTCTCACTCGGTCCCTGTGAATCTCTCGGACCCTGCTTCTCCCTCTCACCCCTGTGTCTCCCTCAGTCCCTGTGTCTCTCTCGGTCCCTGTGCCTCTCTCTCGGTCCCTGTGTCTCTCTCTCGGTCCCTGTGTCTCTCTCGGTCCCTGTGACTCGCTCAGTCCCTGTGTCTCTCTCTCTCGGCCCCTGTGTTTCTCTCTCGGTCCCTGTGTCTCTCTCTCTCGGTCCCTGTGTCTCTCTCTCTCGGTCCCTGTGTCTCTCTCGGTCCCTGTGTCTCTCTCTCGGTCCCTGTGTCTCTCTCTCGGTCCATGTGTCTCTCTCTCTCTCGGTCCCTGTGTCTCTCTCGGTCCCTGTGTTTCTCTCTCTCAGTCCCTGTGTCTCTCTCGGTCCTGGTGTGTCTCTCGGTCCCTGTGTCTCTCACTCGGTCCCTGTGTCTCTCACTCGGACCCTGTCTCTCTCTCGGTCCCTGTGTCTCACTCGCTCCCTGTTTCTCTCTCTCAGTTTCAGTGTCTCTGTCGGTCCCTGTGACTCTCTCTGGGTCCCTGTGTCTCACTCGGTTCCTGTTACTCTCTCTTTCCCTGTGTCTCACTCGGTCCCTGTGTCTCTCTCTCTCGGACCCTGTCTCTCTCTCTCGGTCCCTGTGTCTCACGCGGTCCCTGTGTCTCTCTCTCGGTCCCTGTCTCTCTCTCGGTCCCTGTGTCTCTCTCGGTCGCTGTGTCTCACTCGGTCCCTGTGTCTCTCTCGGTCCTTGTGCCTCTCTCTCGGTCCCTGTGTCTCTCTCTCTCGGTCCCTGTGTCTCTCTCGGTCCCTGTGTCTTTCTCTCAGTCCCTGTGTCTCACTCGGCCCTGGTGTGTCTCTTGGTCCCTGTGTCTCTCGCTCCGTCCCTGTGTCTCTATCCCAGTCCCTGTGTCTCTCTCTCGGTGCCTGTGTCTCTCTCTCGGTCCCTGTGACTCCCTCAGTCCCTGTGTCTCTCTCGGTCCCTGTGCCTCTCTCTCGGTCCCTGTGTCTCTCTCTCGGTCCCTGTGTCTCTCTCGGTCCCTGTGACTCGCTCACTCCCTGTGTCTCTCACTAGGTCCCTGTGTCTCTCCCTCGGTCACTGTGTCTCTCTCGGTCCCTGTGTCTCTCTCTAGGTCCCTGTGTCTCTCTCGGTCACTGTGTTTCTCTCAGTCCCTGTGTCTCTCTCATGGTCCCTGTGTCCCTTTCGGTCCCTGTGGCTCTCTCTCGGTCCCGGTGTCTCTCTCGGTCCCTGTGACTCGCTCAGTCCGTGTGTCTCTCTCTCTCGGTCCCTGTGTCTCTCTCGTTCCCTGTGTCTCTCTCGGCCCCTGTGTTTCTCTCTCGGTCCCTGTGTCTCTCTCTCTCGGTCCCTGTGTCTCTCTCTCTCGGTCCCTGTGTCTCTCTCGGTCCCTGTGTCTCTCTCTCGGTCCCTGTGTCTCTCTCGGTCTCTGTGACTTGCTCAGTCCCAGTGTCTCTCACTCGGTCCCTATGTCTCTCTCTCGGTCCCTGTGTCTCTCTCTCTCTCGGTCCCTGTGTCTCTCTCGGTCCCTGTGTTTCTCTCTCTCAGTCCCTGTGTCTCTCTCGGTCCTGGTGTGTCTCTCGGTCCCTGTGTCTCTCTCGTTCCCTGTGTCTCTCTCGGCCCCTGTGTTTCTCTCTCGGTCCCTGTGTCTCTCTCTCTCGGTCCCTGTGTCTCTCTCTCTCGGTCCCTGTGTCTCTCTCGGTCCCTGTGTCTCTCTCTCTCGGTCCCTGTGTCTCTCTCGGTCCCTGTGTCTCTCTCTCTCGGTCCCTGTGTCTCTCTCTCTCGGTCCGTGTCTCTCTCGGTCCCTGTCTCTCTCTCTCAGTCCCTGTGTCTCTCACTCGGTCCCTATGTCTCTCTCTCGGTCCCTGTGTCTCTCTCTCTCTCGGTCCCTGTGTCTCTCTCGGTCCCTGTGTTTCTCTCTCTCAGTCCCTGTGTCTCTCTCGGTCCTGGTGTGTCTCTCGGTCCCTGTGTCTCTCACTCGGTCCCTGTGTCTCTCACTCGGTCCCTGTCTCTCTCTCGGTCCCTGTGTCTCACTCGCTCCCTGTTTCTCTCTCTCAGTTTCAGTGTCTCTCTCGGTCCTGGTGTCTCTCACTCGGTCCCTGTCTCTCTCTCGGTCCCTGTGTCTCACTCGGTTCCTGTCACTCTCTCTTTCCCTGTGTCTCACTCGGTCCCTGTGTCTCTCTCTCTCGGACCCTGTCTCTCTCTCTCGGTCCCTGTGTCTCACGCGGTCCCTGTGTCTCTCTCTCTCAGTCCCTGTGTCTCTCTCGGTCACTGTCTCTCTCTGGGTCCCTGTGTCTCTCTCGGTCTCTGTGTCTCACTCGGTCCCGGTGTCTCTCACTCGGTCCCTGTCTCTCTCTCGGTCCCTGTGTCTCACTCGCTCCCTGTGTCTCACTCGGTCCCTGTGTCTCTCTCTCTCAGTTTCAGTGTCTCTCTCGGTCCCTGTGTCTCTCTGTCTCGGTCCCTGTGTCTCACTCGGTCACTGTCTCTCTCTCGGTCCCTGTGTCTCTCTCGGTCCCTGTGTCTCTCTCGGTCCCTGTGTCTCTCTCGGTCCCTCTGTCTCTCTCGGTCCCTGTGTCTCTCTCGGTCCTTCTGTCTCTCTCTCGCTCCCTGTCTTTCTCTCTCGGACGATTGTGTCTCTCTCTCGGTCTCTGTGTCTCACTCGGTCCCTGTGTCTCACTCGGTCCCTGTGTCTCTCTGGGTCCCTGTGACTCTCTCGGTCCCTGTGTCTCTCTCTCGCTCCCTGTCTTTCTCTCTCGGACGATTGTGTCTCTCTCTCCCTGTGTCTCACTCGGTCCCTGTCTCTCTCTCTCTCAGTTTCAGTGTGTCTGTCGTTCCCTGTGTCTCTCTCTCGGTCCCTGTGACTCTCCCGGTTCCTGTGTCTCTCTCGGTCCCTGTGTCACTCTCTGGGTCCCTGTCTCTCTCTCGGTCCCTGTGTCTCACTCGGTCCCTGTGTCTCTCTCGGTTCCTGTGTCTCTCTCGGTCCCTGTGTCACTCTCTGGGTCCCTGTCTCTCTCTCGGTCCCTGTGTCTCACTCGGTCCCTGTGTTTCTCTCTCGGTCCCTGTCTCTCTCTCGGTCACTGTGTTTCTCTCGGTCCCTGTGTCTCTCTCTCGGTCCCTGTGTCTCTCACTCGGTACCTGTCTCTGTCTCGGTCCCTGTGTCTCTCTCTCTCGGTCCCTGTCTCTCTCTCGGTCCCTGTGTCTCTCTCTCTCGGTCCCTATGTCTCTCTCAGCCCTGGTGTGTCTCTTGGTCCCTGTGTCTCTCGCTCCGTCCCTGTGTCTCTATCTCAGTCCCTGTGTCTCTCTCTCGGTGCCTGTGTCTCTCTCTCGGTCCCTGTGACTCCCTCAGTCCCTGTGTCTCTCTCGGTCCCTGTGCCTCTCTCTCGGTCCCTGTGTCACTCTCTCGGTCCCTGTGTCTCTCTCGGTCCCTGTGACTCGCTCAGTCCCTGTGTCTCTCACTAGGTCCCTGTGTCTCTCCCTCGGTCCCTGTGTCTCTCTCGGTCGCTGTGTCTCACTCGGTCCCTGTGTCTCTCTCGGTCCTTGTGCCTCTCTCTCGGTCCCTGTGTCTCTCTCTCTCAATCCCTGTGTCTCTCTCGGTCACTGTCTCTCTCTGGGTCCCTGTGTCTCTCTCGGTCTCTGTGTCTCACTCGGTCCCTGTGTCTCTCACTCGGTCCCTGTCTCTCTCTCGGTCCCTGTGTCTCACTCGCTCCCTGTCTCTCTCTCTCAGTTTCAGTGTCTCTCTCGGTCCCTGTGTCTCACTCGGTCCCTGTCACTCTCTCGGTCCCTGTGTCTCTCTCTCGGTCCCTGTGTCTCACTCGGTCCCTGTGAATCTCTCGGACCCTGCTTCTCCCTCTCACCCCTGTGTCTCCCTCAGTCCCTGTGTCTCTCTCGGTCCCTGTGCCTCTCTCTCGGTCCCTGTGTCTCTCTCTCGGTCCCTGTGTCTCTCTCGGTCCCTGTGACTCGCTCAGTCCCTGTGTCTCTCTCTCTCGGCCCCTGTGTTTCTCTCTCGGTCCCTGTGTCTCTCTCTCTCGGTCCCTGTGTCTCTCTCTCTCGGTCCCTGTGTCTCTCTCGGTCCCTGTGTCTCTCTCTCGGTCCCTGTGTCTCTCTCTCGGTCCATGTGTCTCTCTCTCTCTCGGTCCCTGTGTCTCTCTCGGTCCCTGTGTTTCTCTCTCTCAGTCCCTGTGTCTCTCTCGGTCCTGGTGTGTCTCTCGGTCCCTGTGTCTCTCACTCGGTCCCTGTGTCTCTCACTCGGACCCTGTCTCTCTCTCGGTCCCTGTGTCTCACTCGCTCCCTGTTTCTCTCTCTCAGTTTCAGTGTCTCTGTCGGTCCCTGTGACTCTCTCTGGGTCCCTGTGTCTCACTCGGTTCCTGTTACTCTCTCTTTCCCTGTGTCTCACTCGGTCCCTGTGTCTCTCTCTCTCGGACCCTGTCTCTCTCTCTCGGTCCCTGTGTCTCACGCGGTCCCTGTGTCTCTCTCTCGGTCCCTGTCTCTCTCTCGGTCCCTGTGTCTCTCTCGGTCGCTGTGTCTCACTCGGTCCCTGTGTCTCTCTCGGTCCTTGTGCCTCTCTCTCGGTCCCTGTGTCTCTCTCTCTCAGTCCCTGTGTCTCTCTCGGTCACTGTCTCTCTCTGGGTCCCTGTGTCTCTCTCGGTCTCTGTGTCTCACTCGGTCCCGGTGTCTCTCACTCGGTCCCTGTCTCTCTCTCGGTCCCTGTGTCTCACTCGCTCCCTGTCTCTCTCTCTCAGTTTCAGTGTCTCTCTCGGTCCCTGTGTCAATCTGTCTCGGTCCCTGTGTCTCACTCGGTCCCTGTGAATCTCTCGGACCCTGCTTCTCCCTCTCACCCCTGTGTCTCTCTCGGACACTGTCTCTCTCTCGGTCCCTGTGTCTCTCTCGGTCCCTGTGTCTCTCTCGGTCCCTGTGTCTCTCTCGGTCCCTCTGTCTCTCTCGGTCCCTGTGTCTCTCTCGGTCCTTCTGTCTCTCTCTCGCTCCCTGTCTTTCTCTCTCGGACGATTGTGTCTCTCTCTCGGTCTCTGTGTCTCACTCGGTCCCTGTGTCTCACTCGGTCCCTGTGTCTCTCTGGGTCCCTGTGACTCTCTCGGTCCCTATCACTCTCTCGGTCCCTGTGTCTCACTCGGTCCCTGTGTTTCTCTCTCGGTCCCTGTCTCTCTCTCTCGGTCCCTGTCTTTCTCTCTCGGACGATTGTGTCTCTCTCTCCCTGTCTCCTCTCTTGGTCCCTGTCTCTCACTCGGTCCCTGTCTCTCTCTCTCAGTTTCAGTGTGTCTGTCGTTCCCTGTGTCTCTCTCTCGGTCCCTGTGACTCTCTCGGATCCTGTGTCTCTCTCGGTCCCTGTGTCACTCTCGGGGTCCCTGTGTCTCTCTCGGTCCCTATCACTCTCTCGGTCCCTGTGTCTCACTCGGTCCCTGTGTTTCTCTCTCGGTCCCTGTCTCTCTCTCTCGGTCCCTGTGTCTCTCTCTAGGTCACTGTGTTTCTCTCGGACCCTGTGTCTCTCTCGGTCCCTGTCTCTCTCTCTCTCAGTCCCTGTGTGTCTCTCTCAGTCCCTGTGTCTCTCTCTCGGTCCCTGTGTCTCTCTTGGTCCCTGTGTCTCTCGCTCACCCCTATGTCTCTCTCGGTCCTGGTGTCTCTCTTGGTTCCTGTGTCTCACTCTCAGTCCCTGTGTCTCTCTCTAGGTCCTTGTGTCTCTTTCGGTCCCTGTGTCTCTCTCTGGGTCCCTGTGTCTCACTCGGTCCCTGTCTCTCTCTCGGTCCCTGTGTCTCACTCGGTCCCTGTGTCCCTCTTTCTCGAACCCTGTCTCTCTCCCGCGGTCCCTGTCTCTCTCTCGGTCCCTGTGTCTCTCTCGGTCCCTGTGTCTCTCTCGGTCCTTGTGCCTCTCTCTCGGTCCCTGTGTCTCTCTCTCTCAGTCCCTGTGTCTCTCTCGGTCACTGTCTCTCTCTGGGTCCCTGTGTCTCTCTCGGTCTCAGTGTCTCACTCGGCGCCTGTGTCTCTCTCTCGGTCCCTGTGTCTCACTCGGTCCCTGTGTCTCTCTCTCGGTCCCTGTCTCTCTCTCGGTGCCTGCCTCTCTCTCTCGGTCCCTGTGTCTCTCTCATGGTCCCTGTGTCACTTTCGGTCCCTGTGGCTCTCTCTCGGTCCCGGTGTCTCTCTCGGTTCCTGTGACTCGCTCAGTCCCTGTGTCTCTCTCTCGGTCCCTGTGTCTCTCTCGTTCCCTGTGTCTCTCTCGGCCCCTGTGTCTCTCTCTCTCGGTCCCTGTGTCTCTCTCTCGGTCCCTGTGTCTCTCTCGGTCTCTGTGACTTGCTCAGTCCCAGTGTCTCTCACACGGTCCCTGTGTCTCTCTCTCGGTCCCTGTGTCTCTCTCTCTCAGTCCCTGTGTCTCTCTCGGTCCTGGTGTGTCTCGTGGTCCCTGTGTCTCTCGGTCCGTCCCTGTGTCTCTATCTCAGTCCCTGTGTCTCTCTCTTGGTGCCTGTGTCTCTCTCTCGGTCCCTGTGACTCCCTCAGTCCCTGTGTCTCTCTCGGTCCCTGTGCCTCTCTCTCGCTCCCTGTGTCTCTCTCTCGGTCCCTGTGTCTCTCTCGGTCCCTGTGACTCGCTCAGTCCCTGTGTCTCTCACTAGCTCCCTGTGTCTCTCCCTCGGTCCCTGTGTCTCTCTCGGTCCCTGTGTCTCTCTTTAGGTCCCTGTATCTCTCTCGGTCACTGTGTTTCTCTCGGTCCCTGTATCTCTCTCTCGGTCACTGTGTCTCTCTCGGTCCCTGTGACTCGCTCAGTCCCTGTGTCTCTCAGTCGGTCCGTGTGTCTCTCTCTCGGTCCCTGTGTCTCTCTCTCTCAGTCCCTGTGTCTCTCTCTCGGTGCCTGTGTCTCTCTCTCTCGGTCTCTGTGACTCCCTCAGTCCCTGTGTATCTCTCGGTCCCTGTGTCTCTCACTCGGTAACTGACTCTCTCTCGGTCCCTGTCTCTCTTTCTCGGTGCCTGCCTCTCTCTCTCGGTCACTATGTTTCTCTCGGTCCCTGTGTCTCTCTCTCTCGGTCCCGGTGTCTCTCTCGGTCCCTGTGACTCGCTCAGTCCCTGTGTCTCTCTCTCGGTCCCTGTGTCTCTCTCGTTCCCTGTGTCTCTCTCATGGTCCCTGTGTCCATTTCGGTCCCTGTGGCTCTCTCTCGGTCCCGGTGTCTCTCTCGGTCCCTGTGACTCGCTCAGTCCCTGTGTCTCTCTCTCAGTCCCTGTGTCTCTCTCTCGGTGCCTGTGTCTCTCTCTCTCGGTCTCTGTGACTCCCTCAGTCCCTGTGTCTCTCTCGGTCCCTGTGTCTCTCACTCGGTAACTGACTCTCTCTCGGTCCCTGTCTCTCTTTCTCGGTGCCTGCCTCTCTCTCTCGGTCACTATGTTTCTCTCGGTCCCTGTGTCTCTCTCTCGGTCCCTGTGTCTCTCTCGGTCCCTGTGACTCGCTCAGTCCCTGTGTCTCTCACTAGCTCCCTGTGTCTCTCACTAGCTCCCTGTGTCTCTCACTAGCTCCCTGGTCTCTCTCGGTCCCTGTGTCTCTCTTTAGTTCCCTGTGTCTCTCTCGGTCACTGTGTTTCTCTCAGTCCCTGTGTCTCTCTCATGGTCCCTGTGTCCCTTTCGGTCCCTGTGGCTCTCTCTCGGTCCCGGTGTCTCTCTCGGTCCCTGTGTCTCTCTCTCGGTCCCGGTGTCTCTCTCGGTCCCTGTGACTCGCTCAGTCCCTGTCTCTTTCTCTCAGTCCCTGTGTCTCTCTCGGTCACTGTCTCTCTCTGGGTCCCTGTGTCTCTCTCGGTCTCTGTGTCTCACTCAGTCCCTGTGTCTCTCACTCGGTCCCTGTCTCTCTCTCGGTCCCTGTGTCTCACTCGCTCCCTGTCTCTCTCTCTCAGTTTCAGTGTCTCTCTCGGTCCCTGTGTCTCTCTGTCTCAGTCCCTGTGTCTTACTCGGTCCCTGTGAATCTCTCGGACCCTGTGTCTCTCTCGGTCACTGTCTCTCTCTGGGTCCCTGTGTCTCTCTCGGTCTCTGTGTCTCACTCGGTCCCTGTGTCTCTCACTCGGTCCCTGTCTCTCTCTCGGTCCCTGTGTCTCACTCGCTCCCTCTCTCTCTCTCTCAGTTTCAGTGTCTCACTCGGTCCCTGTGAATCTCTCGGTCACTGTCTCTCTCTCGGTCCCTGTGTCTCTCTCGGTCCCTGTGTCTCTCTCGGTCCCTGTGTCTCTCTCGGTCACTGTCTCTCTCTCGGTCCCTGTGACTCTCTCGGTCCCTGTGTCTCTCTCGGTCACTGTCTCTCTCTCTCGGTCCCTGTGTCTCTCTCTAGGTCACTGTGTTTCCCTCGGTCCCTGTGTCTCTCTCTCGGTCCTTGTGACTCTCAATCGGTCCCTGTGTCTCTCACTCGGTACCTGTCTCTGTCTCGGTCCCTGTGTCTCTCTCTCTCGGTCCCTGTCTCTGTCTCGGTCCCTGTGTCTCTCTCTCTCAGTCCCTGTGTCTCTCTCAGTCCTGGTGTGTCTCTTGGTCCCTGTGTCTCTCGCTCCGTCCCTGTGTCTCTATCTCAGTCCCTGTGTCTCTCTCTCGGTGCCTGTGTCTCTCTCTCGGTCCCTGTGACTCCCTGAGTCCCTATGTCTCTCTCGGTCACTGTGTCTCTCTCGGTCCCTGTGTCTCTCTCTCTCTCGGTCCCTGTGTCTCTCTCGGTCCCTGTATCTCTCTCTCAGTCCCTGTGTCTCTCTCTCGGTGCCTGTGTCTCTCTCTCTCGGTCTCTGTGACTCCCTCAGTCCCTGTGTCTCTCTCGGTCCCTGTGTCTCTCTCGGTCCCTCTGTCTCTCTCGGTCCCTGTGTCTCTCTCGGTCCTTCTGTCTCTCTCTCGCTCCCTGTCTTTCTCTCTCGGACGATTGTGTCTCTCTCTCGGTCTCTGTGTCTCACTCGGTCCCTGTGTCTCACTCGGTCCCTGTGTCTCTCTCTCGGTCCCTGTCTTTCTCTCTCGGACGATTGTGTCTCTCTCTCCCTGTGTCTCACTCGGTCCCTGTGTCTCTCACTCGGTCCCTGTGTCACTCTCTGGGTCCCTGTGTCTCTCTCGGTCCCTGTCTCTCTCTCTCAGTTTCAGTGTGTCTGTCGTTCCCTGTGTCTCTCTCTCGGTCCCTGTGACTCTCTCGGTTCCTGTGTCTCTCTCGGTCCCTGTGTCACTCTCTGGGTCCCTGTGTCTCTCTCGGTCCCTATCACTCTCTCGGTCCCTGTGTCTCACTCGGTCCCTGTGTTTCTCTCTCGGTCCCTGTCTCTCTCTCTCGGTCCCTGTGTCTCTCTCTAGGTCACTGTGTTTCTCTCGGTCCCTGTGTCTCTCTCTCGGTCCCTGTGTCTCTCACTCGGTACCTGTCCCTGTCTCGGCCCCTGTGTCTCTCTCTCTCGGTCCCTGTCTCTCTCTCGGTCCCTGTGTCTCTCTCTCTCAGTCCCTGTGTCTCTCTCAGCCCTGGTGTGTCTCTTGGACCCTGTGTCTCTATCTCAGTCCCTGTGTCTCTCTCTCGGTGCCTGTGTCTCTCTCTCGGTCCCTGTGACTCCCTCAGTCCCTGTGTCTCTCTCGGTCCCTGTGTCTCTCTCGGTCCCTGTGTTTCTCTCTCTCAGTCCCTGTGTCTCTCTCGGTCCTGGTGTGTCTCTCGGTCCCTCTGTCTCTCACACGGTGCCTGTGTCTCTCTCTTCGACCCTGCGTCTCTCTCAGTCACTGTGTCTTTCTCGGTCCCTATGTCTCTCCCGGTCCCTGTCTCTCTCTCTCTCAGTCCCTGTGTGTCTTTCTCAGTCCCTGTGTCTCTCTCTCGGTCCCTGTGTCTCTCTTGGTCCCTGTGTCTCTCTCTCGGTCCCTGTGTCTCCCTCAGTCCGTGTTCTCACTCGGTCCCTGTGTCTCTCTCGGTCCCTGTATCTCTCTCTCACCCTATGTCTCTCTCGGTCCTGGTGTCTCTCTTGGTTCCTGTGTCTCACTCTCAGTCCCTGTGTCTCTCTCTAGGTCCTTGTGTCTCATTCGGTCCCTGTGTCTCTCTCTGGGTCCCTGTGTCTCACTCGGTCCCTGTCTCTCTCTCGGTCCCTGTGTCTCACTCGGTCCCTGTGTCTCACTCTCTCGAACCCTATCTCTCTCCCGCGGTCCCTGTCTCTCTCTCGGTCCCTGTGTCTCTCTCGGTCCCTGTGTCTCTCTCGGTCCTTGTGCCTCTCTCTCGGTCCCTGTGTCTCTCTCTCTCAGTCCCTGTGTCTCTCTCGGTCACTGGCTCTCTCTGGGTCCCTGTGTCTCTCTCGGTCTCAGTGTCTCACTCGGTCCCTGTGTCTCTCTCTCGGTCCCTGTGTCTCTCTCGGTCCCTGTGTCTCTCTGGGTCCCTGTGTCTCACTCGGTTCCTGTCACTCTCTCTTTCCCTGTGTCTCTCTCGGTCCCTGTGTCTCCCTCTCTCGGACCCTGTCTCTCTCTCTCGGTCCCTGTGTCTCACGCGGTCCCTGTGTCTCTCTCTCGGTCCCTGTCTCTCTCTCGGTCCCTGTGTCTCTCTCTCTGTCCCTCTGTCTCTCTCTCTGTCCCTGTGTCTCTCACTCGCTCCCTGTGTCTCTCACTCGGTACGTGTCTCTGTCTCGGTCCCTGTGTCTCTCTCGGTCCCGGTGTCTCTCTCGTTCCCTGTGTCTCTCTCTTGCTCCCTGTGTCTCTCTCGGTCCCTGTGTCTCACTCGGTCCCTGTGTCTCTCCCGGTCCCTGTCTCTCTCTCTCAGTCCCTGTGTCTCTCTCTCTGTCCTGGTGTCTCTCTCTCGTTCAGTGTGTCTCTCTCTCGGTCCCTGTGTCTCTCTCGGTCCCTGTATCTCTCTCTCACCTCTGTGTCTCTCTCGGTCCTGGTGTCTCTCTTGGTCCCTGTGTCTCTCTCTCAATCCCTGTGTCTCTCTCTCGGTGCCTGTGTCTCTCACTCGGTCCCTGTGTCTCTCTCAGTCACTGTGTCTCTCTCGGTCCCTGTCACTCTCTCTCGGTCCCTGTATCTCTCTCTCGGTCACTGTGTCTCTCTCGGTCCCTGTGACTCGCTCAGTCCCTGTGTCTCTCACTCGGTCCGTGTGTCTCTCTCTCGGTCCCTGTGTCTCTCTCTCTCGGTCCCTGTGTCTCTCTCGGTCCCTGTATCTCTCTCTCAGTCCCTGTGTCTCTCTCTCGGTGCCTGTGTCTCTCTCTCGGTCCCTGTGACTCCCTCAGTCCCTGTGTCTCTCTCGGTCCCTGTGTCTCTCACTCGGTCCCTGACTCTCTCTCGGTCCCTGTGTCTCTCTCAGTCACTGTGTCTCTCTCGGTCCCTGTCACTCTCTCTCGGTCCCTATATCTGTCTCTCGGTCACTGTGTCTCTCTCGGTCCCTGTGACTCGCTCAGTCCCTGTGTCTCTCACTCGGTCCGTGTGTCTCTCTCTCGGTCCCTGTGTCTCTCTCTCTCGGTCCCTGTGTCTCTCTCGGTCCCTGTATCTCTCTCTCAGTCCCTGTGTCTCTCTCTCGGTGCCTGTGTCTCTCTCTCTCGGTCTCTGTGACTCCCTCAGTCCCTGTGTCTCTCTCCGTCCCTGTGTCTCTCACTCGGTCCCTGACTCTCTCTCGGTCCCTGTCTCTCTTTCTCGGTGCCTGCCTCTCTCTCTCGGTCACTATGTTTCTCTCGGTCCCTGTGTCTCTCTCTCGGTCCCTGTGTCTTTCTCGGTCCCTGTGACTGGCTCAGTCCCTGTGTCTCTCACTAGCTCCCTGTGTCTCTCTCGGTCCCTGTGTCTCTCTTTAGTTCCCTGTGTCTCTCTCGGTCACTGTGTTTCTCTCGGTCCCTGTGTCTCTCTCGGTCTCTGTCTCTCTCTCAGTCCCGGTGTCTCTCTCGGTCCCTGTGACTCGCTCAGTCCCTGTGTCTCTCTCTCGGTCCCTGTGTCTCTCGCGGTCCCTGTGTCTCTCTCTCGGTCCCTGTGTCTCTCTTGCTCCCTGTGTCTCACTCGGTCCCTGTGTCTCTCTCTCTCAGTTTCAGTGTCTCTCTCGGTCCCTGTGTCTCTCTGTCTCGGTCCCTGTGTCTCACTCGGTCACTGTCTCTCTCTCGGTCCCTGTGTCTCTCTCGGTCCCTGTGTCTCTCTCGGTCCCTGTGTCTCTCTCGGTCCCTCTGTCTCTCTCGGTCCCTGTGTCTCTCTCGGTCCTTCTGTCTCTCTCTCGCTCCCTGTCTTTCTCTCTCGGACGATTGTGTCTCTCTCTCGGTCTCTGTGTCTCACTCGGTCCCTGTGTCTCACTCGGTCCCTGTGTCTCTCTGGGTCCCTGTGACTCTCTCGGTCCCTGTGTCTCTCTCTCGCTCCCTGTCTTTCTCTCTCGGACGATTGTGTCTCTCTCTCCCTGTGTCTCACTCGGTCCCTGTCTCTCTCTCTCTCAGTTTCAGTGTGTCTGTCGTTCCCTGTGTCTCTCTCTCGGTCCCTGTGACTCTCCCGGTTCCTGTGTCTCTCTCGGTCCCTGTGTCACTCTCTGGGTCCCTGTCTCTCTCTCGGTCCCTGTGTCTCACTCGGTCTCTGTGTTTCTCTCTCGGTCCCTGTCTCTCTCTCGGTCACTGTGTTTCTCTCGGTCCCTGTGTCTCTCTCTCGGTCCCTGTGTCTCTCACTCGGTACCTGTCTCTGTCTCGGTCCCTGTGTCTCTCTCTCTCGGTCCCTGTCTCTCTCTCGGTCCCTGTGTCTCTCTCTCTCGGTCCCTGTGTCTCTCTCAGCCCTGGTGTGTCTCTTGGTCCCTGTGTCTCTCGCTCCGTCCCTGTGTCTCTATCTCAGTCCCTGTGTCTCTCTCTCGGTGCCTGTGTCTCTCTCTCGGTCCCTGTGACTCCCTCAGTCCCTGTGTCTCTCTCGGTCCCTGTGCCTCTCTCTCGGTCCCTGTGTCACTCTCTCGGTCCCTGTGTCTCTCTCGGTCCCTGTGACTCGCTCAGTCCCTGTGTCTCTCACTAGGTCCCTGTGTCTCTCCCTCGGTCCCTGTGTCTCTCTCGGTCGCTGTGTCTCACTCGGTCCCTGTGTCTCTCTCGGTCCTTGTGCCTCTCTCTCGGTCCCTGTGTCTCTCTCTCGGTCCCTGTGTCTCTCTCGGTCCCTGTGACTCGCTCAGTCCCTGTGTCTCTCACTAGCTCCCTGTGTCTCTCACTAGCTCCCTGGTCTCTCTCGGTCCCTGTGTCTCTCTTTAGTTCCCTGTGTCTCTCTCGGTCACTGTGTTTCTCTCAGTCCCTGTGTCTCTCTCATGGTCCCTGTGTCCCTTTCGGTCCCTGTGGCTCTCTCTCGGTCCCGGTGTCTCTCTCGGTCCCTGTGTCTCTCTCTCGGTCCCGCTGTCTCTCTCGGTCCCTGTGACTCGCTCAGTCCCTGTCTCTTTCTCTCAGTCCCTGTGTCTCTCTCGGTCACTGTCTCTCTCTGGGTCCCTGTGTCTCTCTCGGTCTCTGTGTCTCACTCAGTCCCTGTGTCTCTCACTCGGTCCCTGTCTCTCTCTCGGTCCCTGTGTCTCACTCGCTCCCTGTCTCTCTCTCTCAGTTTCAGTGTCTCTCTCGGTCCCTGTGTCTCTCTGTCTCAGTCCCTGTGTCTTACTCGGTCCCTGTGAATCTCTCGGACCCTGTGTCTCTCTCGGTCACTGTCTCTCTCTGGGTCCCTGTGTCTCTCTCGGTCTCTGTGTCTCACTCGGTCCCTGTGTCTCTCACTCGGTCCCTGTCTCTCTCTCGGTCCCTGTGTCTCACTCGCTCCCTCTCTCTCTCTCTCAGTTTCAGTGTCTCACTCGGTCCCTGTGAATCTCTCGGTCACTGTCTCTCTCTCGGTCCCTGTGTCTCTCTCGGTCCCTGTGTCTCTCTCGGTCCCTGTGTCTCTCTCGGTCACTGTCTCTCTCTCTCGGTCCCTGTGTCTCTCTCTAGGTCACTGTGTTTCCCTCGGTCCCTGTGTCTCTCTCTCGGTCCTTGTGACTCTCAATCGGTCCCTGTGTCTCTCACTCGGTACCTGTCTCTGTCTCGGTCCCTGTGTCTCTCTCTCTCGGTCCCTGTCTCTGTCTCGGTCCCTGTGTCTCTCTCTCTCAGTCCCTGTGTCTCTCTCAGTCCTGGTGTGTCTCTTGGTCCCTGTGTCTCTCGCTCCGTCCCTGTGTCTCTATCTCAGTCCCTGTGTCTCTCTCTCGGTGCCTGTGTCTCTCTCTCGGTCCCTGTGACTCCCTGAGTCCCTATGTCTCTCTCGGTCACTGTGTCTCTCTCGGTCCCTGTGTCTCTCTCTCTCGGTCCCTGTGTCTCTCTCGGTCCCTGTATCTCTCTCTCAGTCCCTGTGTCTCTCTCTCGGTGCCTGTGTCTCTCTCTCTCGGTCTCTGTGACTCCCTCAGTCCCTGTGTCTCTCTCGGTCCCTGTGTCTCTCTCGGTCCCTCTGTCTCTCTCGGTCCCTGTGTCTCTCTCGGTCCTTCTGTCTCTCTCTCGCTCCCTGTCTTTCTCTCTCGGACGATTGTGTCTCTCTCTCGGTCTCTGTGTCTCACTCGGTCCCTGTGTCTCACTCGGTCCCTGTGTCTCTCTCTCGGTCCCTGTCTTTCTCTCTCGGACGATTGTGTCTCTCTCTCCCTGTGTCTCACTCGGTCCCTGTGTCTCTCACTCGGTCCCTGTGTCACTCTCTGGGTCCCTGTGTCTCTCTCGGTCCCTGTCTCTCTCTCTCAGTTTCAGTGTGTCTGTCGTTCCCTGTGTCTCTCTCTCGGTCCCTGTGACTCTCTCGGTTCCTGTGTCTCTCTCGGTCCCTGTGTCACTCTCTGGGTCCCTGTGTCTCTCTCGGTCCCTATCACTCTCTCGGTCCCTGTGTCTCACTCGGTCCCTGTGTTTCTCTCTCGGTCCCTGTCTCTCTCTCTCGGTCCCTGTGTCTCTCTCTAGGTCACTGTGTTTCTCTCGGTCCCTGTGTCTCTCTCTCGGTCCCTGTGTCTCTCACTCGGTACCTGTCCCTGTCTCGGCCCCTGTGTCTCTCTCTCTCGGTCCCTGTCTCTCTCTCGGTCCCTGTGTCTCTCTCTCTCAGTCCCTGTGTCTCTCTCAGCCCTGGTGTGTCTCTTGGTCCCTGTGTCTCTATCTCAGTCCCTGTGTCTCTCTCTCGGTGCCTGTGTCTCTCTCTCGGTCCCTGTGACTCCCTCAGTCCCTGTGTCTCTCTCGGTCCCTGTGTCTCTCTCGGTCCCTGTGTTTCTCTCTCTCAGTCCCTGTGTCTCTCTCGGTCCTGGTGTGTCTCTCGGTCCCTGTGTCTCTCACACGGTGCCTGTGTCTCTCTCTTCGACCCTGCGTCTCTCTCAGTCACTGTGTCTTTCTCGGTCCCTGTGTCTCTCCCGGTCCCTGTCTCTCTCTCTCTCAGTCCCTGTGTGTCTTTCTCAGTCCCTGTGTCTCTCTCTCGGTCCCTGTGTCTCTCTTGGTCCCTGTGTCTCTCTCTCGGTCCCTGTGTCTCCCTCAGTCCGTGTTCTCACTCGGTCCCTGTGTCTCTCTCGGTCCCTGTATCTCTCTCTCACCCTATGTCTCTCTCGGTCCTGGTGTCTCTCTTGGTTCCTGTGTCTCACTCTCAGTCCCTGTGTCTCTCTCTAGGTCCTTGTGTCTCATTCGGTCCCTGTGTCTCTCTCTGGGTCCCTGTGTCTCACTCGGTCCCTGTCTCTCTCTCGGTCCCTGTGTCTCACTCGGTCCCTGTGTCTCTCTCTCTCAGTCCCTGTGTCTCTCTCGGTCACTGGCTCTCTCTGGGTCCCTGTGTCTCTCTCGGTCTCAGTGTCTCACTCGGTCCCTGTGTCTCTCTCTCGGTCCCTGTGTCTCTCTCGGTCCCTGTGTCTCTCTGGGTCCCTGTGTCTCACTCGGTTCCTGTCACTCTCTCTTTCCCTGTGTCTCTCTCGGTCCCTGTGTCTCCCTCTCTCGGACCCTGTCTCTCTCTCTCGGTCCATGTGTCTCAAGGAGGTCCCTGTGTCTCTCTCTCGGTCCCTGTCTCTCTCTCGGTCCCTGTGTCTCTCTCTCTGTCCCTCTGTCTCTCTCTCTGTCCCTGTGTCTCTCACTCGCTCCCTGTGTCTCTCACTCGGTACGTGTCTCTGTCTCGGTCCCTGTGTCTCTCTCGGTCCCGGTGTCTCTCTCGTTCCCTGTGTCTCTCTCTTGCTCCCTGTGTCTTTCTCGGTCCCTGTGTCTCACTCGGTCCCTGTGTCTCTCCCGGTCCCTGTCTCTCTCTCTCAGTCCCTGTGTCTCTCTCTCTGTCCTGGTGTCTCTCTCTCGTTCAGTGTGTCTCTCTCTCGGTCCCTGTGTCTCTCTCGGTCCCTGTATCTCTCTTTCACCTCTGTGTCTCTCTCGGTCCTGGTGTCTCTCTTGGTCCCTGTGTCTCTCTCTCAATCCCTGTGTCTCTCTCTCGGTGCCTGTGTCTCTCACTCGGTCCCTGTGTCTCTCTCAGTCACTGTGTCTCTCTCGGTCCCTGTCACTCTCTCTCGGTCCCTGTATCTCTCTCTCGGTCACTGTGTCTCTCTCGGTCCCTGTGACTCGCTCAGTCCCTGTGTCTCTCACTCGGTCCGTGTGTCTCTCTCTCGGTCCCTGTGTCTCTCTCTCTCGGTCCCTGTGTCTCTCTCGGTCCCTGTATCTCTCTCTCAGTCCCTGTGTCTCTCTCTCGGTGCCTGTGTCTCTCTCTCTCGGTCCCTGTGACTCCCTCAGTCCCTGTGTCTCTCTCGGTCCCTGTGTCTCTCACTCGGTCCCTGACTCTCTCTCGGTCCCTGTGTCTCTCTCAGTCACTGTGTCTCTCTCGGTCCCTGTCACTCTCTCTCGGTCCCTGTATCTGTCTCTCGGTCACTGTGTCTCTCTCGGTCCCTGTGACTCGCTCAGTCCCTGTGTCTCTCACTCGGTCCGTGTGTCTCTCTCTCGGTCCCTGTGTCTCTCTCTCTCGGTCCCTGTGTCTCTCTCGGTCCCTGTATCTCTCTCTCAGTCCCTGTGTCTCTCTCTCGGTGCCTGTGTCTCTCTCTCTCGGACTCTGTGACTCCCTCAGTCCCTGTGTCTCTCTCCGTCCCTGTGTCTCTCACTCGGTCCCTGACTCTCTCTCGGTCCCTGTCTCTCTTTCTCGGTGCCTGCCTCTCTCTCTCGGTCACTATGTTTCTCTCGGTCCCTGTGTCTCTCTCTCGGTCCCTGTGTCTTTCTCGGTCCCTGTGACTGGCTCAGTCCCTGTGTCTCTCACTAGCTCCCTGTGTCTCTCTCGGTCCCTGTGTCTCTCTTTAGTTCCCTGTGTCTCTCTCGGTCACTGTGTTTCTCTCGGTCTCTGTCTCTCTCTCAGTCCCGGTGTCTCTCTCGGTCCCTGTGACTCGCTCAGTCCCTGTGTCTCTCTCTCGGTCCCTGTGTCTCTCGCGGTCCCTGTGTCTCTCTCTCGGTCCCTGTGTCTCTCTTGCTCCCTGTGTCTCACTCGGTCCCTGTGTCTCTCTCTCTCAGTTTCAGTGTCTCTCTCGGTCCCTGTGTCTCTCTGTCTCGGTCCCTGTGTCTCACTCGGTCACTGTCTCTCTCTCGGTCCCTGTGTCTCTCTCGGTCCCTGTGTCTCTCTCGGTCCCTGTGTCTCTCTCGGTCCCTCTGTCTCTCTCGGTCCCTGTGTCTCTCTCGGTCCTTCTGTCTCTCTCTCGCTCCCTGTCTTTCTCTCTCGGACGATTGTGTCTCTCTCTCGGTCTCTGTGTCTCACTCGGTCCCTGTGTCTCACTCGGTCCCTGTGTCTCTCTGGGTCCCTGTGACTCTCTCGGTCCCTGTGTCTCTCTCTCGCTCCCTGTCTTTCTCTCTCGGACGATTGTGTCTCTCTCTCCCTGTGTCTCACTCGGTCCCTGTCTCTCTCTCTCTCAGTTTCAGTGTGTCTGTCGTTCCCTGTGTCTCTCTCTCGGTCCCTGTGACTCTCCCGGTTCCTGTGTCTCTCTCGGTCCCTGTGTCACTCTCTGGGTCCCTGTCTCTCTCTCGGTCCCTGTGTCTCACTCGGTCCCTGTGTTTCTCTCTCGGTCCCTGTCTCTCTCTCGGTCACTGTGTTTCTCTCGGTCCCTGTGTCTCTCTCTCGGTCCCTGTGTCTCTCACTCGGTACCTGTCTCTGTCTCGGTCCCTGTGTCTCTCTCTCTCGGTCCCTGTCTCTCTCTCGGTCCCTGTGTCTCTCTCTCTCGGTCCCTGTGTCTCTCTCAGCCCTGGTGTGTCTCTTGGTCCCTGTGTCTCTCGCTCCGTCCCTGTGTCTCTATCTCAGTCCCTGTGTCTCTCTCTCGGTGCCTGTGTCTCTCTCTCGGTCCCTGTGACTCCCTCAGTCCCTGTGTCTCTCTCGGTCCCTGTGCCTCTCTCTCGGTCCCTGTGTCACTCTCTCGGTCCCTGTGTCTCTCTCGGTCCCTGTGACTCGCTCAGTCCCTGTGTCTCTCACTAGGTCCCTGTGTCTCTCCCTCGGTCCCTGTGTCTCTCTCGGTCGCTGTGTCTCACTCGGTCCCTGTGTCTCTCTCGGTCCTTGTGCCTCTCTCTCGGTCCCTGTGTCTCTCTCTCTCAATCCCTGTGTCTCTCTCGGTCACTGTCTCTCTCTGGGTCCCTGTGTCTCTCTCGGTCTCTGTGTCTCACTCGGTCCCTGTGTCTCTCACTCGGTCCCTGTCTCTCTCTCGGTCCCTGTGTCTCACTCGCTCCCTGTCTCTCTCTCTCAGTTTCAGTGTCTCTCTCGGTCCCTGTGTCTCACTCGGTCCCTGTCACTCTCTCGGTCCCTGTGTCTCTCTCTCGGTCCCTGTGTCTCACTCGGTCCCTGTGAATCTCTCGGACCCTGCTTCTCCCTCTCACCCCTGTGTCTCCCTCAGTCCCTGTGTCTCTCTCGGTCCCTGTGCCTCTCTCTCGGTCCCTGTGTCTCTCTCTCGGTCCCTGTGTCTCTCTCGGTCCCTGTGACTCGCTCAGTCCCTGTGTCTCTCTCTCTCGGTCCCTGTGTCTCTCTCGTTCCCTGTTTCTCTCTCGGCCCCTGTGTTTCTCTCTCGGTCCCTGTGTCTCTCTCTCTCGGTCCCTGTGTCTCTCTCTCTCGGTCCCTGTGTCTCTCTCGGTCCCTGTGTCTCTCTCGGTCTCTGTGTCTCACTCGGTCCCTGTGTCTCTCACTCGGTCCCTGTCTCTCTCTCGGTCCCTGTGTCTCACTCGCTCCCTCTCTCTCTCTCTCAGTTTCAGTGTCTCACTCGGTCCCTGTGAATCTCTCGGTCACTGTCTCTCTCTCGGTCCCTGTGTCTCTCTCGGTCCCTGTGTCTCTCTCGGTCCCTGTGTCTCTCTCGGTCACTGTCTCTCTCTCTCGGTCCCTGTGTCTCTCTCTAGGTCACTGTGTTTCCCTCGGTCCCTGTGTCTCTCTCTCGGTCCTTGTGACTCTCAATCGGTCCCTGTGTCTCTCACTCGGTACCTGTCTCTGTCTCGGTCCCTGTGTCTCTCTCTCTCGGTCCCTGTCTCTGTCTCGGTCCCTGTGTCTCTCTCTCTCAGTCCCTGTGTCTCTCTCAGTCCTGGTGTGTCTCTTGGTCCCTGTGTCTCTCGCTCCGTCCCTGTGTCTCTATCTCAGTCCCTGTGTCTCTCTCTCGGTGCCTGTGTCTCTCTCTCGGTCCCTGTGACTCCCTGAGTCCCTATGTCTCTCTCGGTCACTGTGTCTCTCTCGGTCCCTGTGTCTCTCTCTCTCGGTCCCTGTGTCTCTCTCGGTCCCTGTATCTCTCTCTCAGTCCCTGTGTCTCTCTCTCGGTGCCTGTGTCTCTCTCTCTCGGTCTCTGTGACTCCCTCAGTCCCTGTGTCTCTCTCGGTCCCTGTGTCTCTCTCGGTCCCTCTGTCTCTCTCGGTCCCTGTGTCTCTCTCGGTCCTTCTGTCTCTCTCTCGCTCCCTGTCTTTCTCTCTCGGACGATTGTGTCTCTCTCTCGGTCTCTGTGTCTCACTCGGTCCCTGTGTCTCACTCGGTCCCTGTGTCTCTCTCTCGGTCCCTGTCTTTCTCTCTCGGACGATTGTGTCTCTCTCTCCCTGTGTCTCACTCGGTCCCTGTGTCTCTCACTCGGTCCCTGTGTCACTCTCTGGGTCCCTGTGTCTCTCTCGGTCCCTGTCTCTCTCTCTCAGTTTCAGTGTGTCTGTCGTTCCCTGTGTCTCTCTCTCGGTCCCTGTGACTCTCTCGGTTCCTGTGTCTCTCTCGGTCCCTGTGTCACTCTCTGGGTCCCTGTGTCTCTCTCGGTCCCTATCACTCTCTCGGTCCCTGTGTCTCACTCGGTCCCTGTGTTTCTCTCTCGGTCCCTGTCTCTCTCTCTCGGTCCCTGTGTCTCTCTCTAGGTCACTGTGTTTCTCTCGGTCCCTGTGTCTCTCTCTCGGTCCCTGTGTCTCTCACTCGGTACCTGTCCCTGTCTCGGCCCCTGTGTCTCTCTCTCTCGGTCCCTGTCTCTCTCTCGGTCCCTGTGTCTCTCTCTCTCAGTCCCTGTGTCTCTCTCAGCCCTGGTGTGTCTCTTGGTCCCTGTGTCTCTATCTCAGTCCCTGTGTCTCTCTCTCGGTGCCTGTGTCTCTCTCTCGGTCCCTGTGACTCCCTCAGTCCCTGTGTCTCTCTCGGTCCCTGTGTCTCTCTCGGTCCCTGTGTTTCTCTCTCTCAGTCCCTGTGTCTCTCTCGGTCCTGGTGTGTCTCTCGGTCCCTGTGTCTCTCACACGGTGCCTGTGTCTCTCTCTTCGACCCTGCGTCTCTCTCAGTCACTGTGTCTTTCTCGGTCCCTGTGTCTCTCCCGGTCCCTGTCTCTCTCTCTCTCAGTCCCTGTGTGTCTTTCTCAGTCCCTGTGTCTCTCTCTCGGTCCCTGTGTCTCTCTTGGTCCCTGTGTCTCTCTCTCGGTCCCTGTGTCTCCCTCAGTCCGTGTTCTCACTCGGTCCCTGTGTCTCTCTCGGTCCCTGTATCTCTCTCTCACCCTATGTCTCTCTCGGTCCTGGTGTCTCTCTTGGTTCCTGTGTCTCACTCTCAGTCCCTGTGTCTCTCTCTAGGTCCTTGTGTCTCATTCGGTCCCTGTGTCTCTCTCTGGGTCCCTGTGTCTCACTCGGTCCCTGTCTCTCTCTCGGTCCCTGTGTCTCACTCGGTCCCTGTGTCTCTCTCTCTCAGTCCCTGTGTCTCTCTCGGTCACTGGCTCTCTCTGGGTCCCTGTGTCTCTCTCGGTCTCAGTGTCTCACTCGGTCCCTGTGTCTCTCTCTCGGTCCCTGTGTCTCTCTCGGTCCCTGTGTCTCTCTGGGTCCCTGTGTCTCACTCGGTTCCTGTCACTCTCTCTTTCCCTGTGTCTCTCTCGGTCCCTGTGTCTCCCTCTCTCGGACCCTGTCTCTCTCTCTCGGTCCCTGTGTCTCACGCGGTCCCTGTGTCTCTCTCTCGGTCCCTGTCTCTCTCTCGGTCCCTGTGTCTCTCTCTCTGTCCCTCTGTCTCTCTCTCTGTCCCTGTGTCTCTCACTCGCTCCCTGTGTCTCTCACTCGGTACGTGTCTCTGTCTCGGTCCCTGTGTCTCTCTCGGTCCCGGTGTCTCTCTCGTTCCCTGTGTCTCTCTCTTGCTCCCTGTGTCTTTCTCGGTCCCTGTGTCTCACTCGGTCCCTGTGTCTCTCCCGGTCCCTGTCTCTCTCTCTCAGTCCCTGTGTCTCTCTCTCTGTCCTGGTGTCTCTCTCTCGTTCAGTGTGTCTCTCTCTCGGTCCCTGTGTCTCTCTCGGTCCCTGTATCTCTCTTTCACCTCTGTGTCTCTCTCGGTCCTGGTGTCTCTCTTGGTCCCTGTGTCTCTCTCTCAATCCCTGTGTCTCTCTCTCGGTGCCTGTGTCTCTCACTCGGTCCCTGTGTCTCTCTCAGTCACTGTGTCTCTCTCGGTCCCTGTCACTCTCTCTCGGTCCCTGTATCTCTCTCTCGGTCACTGTGTCTCTCTCGGTCCCTGTGACTCGCTCAGTCCCTGTGTCTCTCACTCGGTCCGTGTGTCTCTCTCTCGGTCCCTGTGTCTCTCTCTCTCGGTCCCTGTGTCTCTCTCGGTCCCTGTATCTCTCTCTCAGTCCCTGTGTCTCTCTCTCGGTGCCTGTGTCTCTCTCTCTCGGTCCCTGTGACTCCCTCAGTCCCTGTGTCTCTCTCGGTCCCTGTGTCTCTCACTCGGTCCCTGACTCTCTCTCGGTCCCTGTGTCTCTCTCAGTCACTGTGTCTCTCTCGGTCCCTGTCACTCTCTCTCGGTCCCTGTATCTGTCTCTCGGTCACTGTGTCTCTCTCGGTCCCTGTGACTCGCTCAGTCCCTGTGTCTCTCACTCGGTCCGTGTGTCTCTCTCTCGGTCCCTGTGTCTCTCTCTCTCGGTCCCTGTGTCTCTCTCGGTCCCTGTATCTCTCTCTCAGTCCCTGTGTCTCTCTCTCGGTGCCTGTGTCTCTCTCTCTCGGACTCTGTGACTCCCTCAGTCCCTGTGTCTCTCTCCGTCCCTGTGTCTCTCACTCGGTCCCTGACTCTCTCTCGGTCCCTGTCTCTCTTTCTCGGTGCCTGCCTCTCTCTCTCGGTCACTATGTTTCTCTCGGTCCCTGTGTCTCTCTCTCGGTCCCTGTGTCTTTCTCGGTCCCTGTGACTGGCTCAGTCCCTGTGTCTCTCACTAGCTCCCTGTGTCTCTCTCGGTCCCTGTGTCTCTCTTTAGTTCCCTGTGTCTCTCTCGGTCACTGTGTTTCTCTCGGTCTCTGTCTCTCTCTCAGTCCCGGTGTCTCTCTCGGTCCCTGTGACTCGCTCAGTCCCTGTGTCTCTCTCTCGGTCCCTGTGTCTCTCGCGGTCCCGTGTCTCTCTCTCGGTCCCTGTGTCTCTCTTGCTCCCTGTGTCTCACTCGGTCCCTGTGTCTCTCTCTCTCAGTTTCAGTGTCTCTCTCGGTCCCTGTGTCTCTCTGTCTCGGTCCCTGTGTCTCACTCGGTCACTGTCTCTCTCTCGGTCCCTGTGTCTCTCTCGGTCCCTGTGTCTCTCTCGGTCCCTGTGTCTCTCTCGGTCCCTCTGTCTCTCTCGGTCCCTGTGTCTCTCTCGGTCCTTCTGTCTCTCTCTCGCTCCCTGTCTTTCTCTCTCGGACGATTGTGTCTCTCTCTCGGTCTCTGTGTCTCACTCGGTCCCTGTGTCTCACTCGGTCCCTGTGTCTCTCTGGGTCCCTGTGACTCTCTCGGTCCCTGTGTCTCTCTCTCGCTCCCTGTCTTTCTCTCTCGGACGATTGTGTCTCTCTCTCCCTGTGTCTCACTCGGTCCCTGTCTCTCTCTCTCTCAGTTTCAGTGTGTCTGTCGTTCCCTGTGTCTCTCTCTCGGTCCCTGTGACTCTCCCGGTTCCTGTGTCTCTCTCGGTCCCTGTGTCACTCTCTGGGTCCCTGTCTCTCTCTCGGTCCCTGTGTCTCACTCGGTCCCTGTGTTTCTCTCTCGGTCCCTGTCTCTCTCTCGGTCACTGTGTTTCTCTCGGTCCCTGTGTCTCTCTCTCGGTCCCTGTGTCTCTCACTCGGTACCTGTCTCTGTCTCGGTCCCTGTGTCTCTCTCTCTCGGTCCCTGTCTCTCTCTCGGTCCCTGTGTCTCTCTCTCTCGGTCCCTGTGTCTCTCTCAGCCCTGGTGTGTCTCTTGGTCCCTGTGTCTCTCGCTCCGTCCCTGTGTCTCTATCTCAGTCCCTGTGTCTCTCTCTCGGTGCCTGTGTCTCTCTCTCGGTCCCTGTGACTCCCTCAGTCCCTGTGTCTCTCTCGGTCCCTGTGCCTCTCTCTCGGTCCCTGTGTCACTCTCTCGGTCCCTGTGTCTCTCTCGGTCCCTGTGACTCGCTCAGTCCCTGTGTCTCTCACTAGGTCCCTGTGTCTCTCCCTCGGTCCCTGTGTCTCTCTCGGTCGCTGTGTCTCACTCGGTCCCTGTGTCTCTCTCGGTCCTTGTGCCTCTCTCTCGGTCCCTGTGTCTCTCTCTCTCAATCCCTGTGTCTCTCTCGGTCACTGTCTCTCTCTGGGTCCCTGTGTCTCTCTCGGTCTCTGTGTCTCACTCGGTCCCTGTGTCTCTCACTCGGTCCCTGTCTCTCTCTCGGTCCCTGTGTCTCACTCGCTCCCTGTCTCTCTCTCTCAGTTTCAGTGTCTCTCTCGGTCCCTGTGTCTCACTCGGTCCCTGTCACTCTCTCGGTCCCTGTGTCTCTCTCTCGGTCCCTGTGTCTCACTCGGTCCCTGTGAATCTCTCGGACCCTGCTTCTCCCTCTCACCCCTGTGTCTCCCTCAGTCCCTGTGTCTCTCTCGGTCCCTGTGCCTCTCTCTCGGTCCCTGTGTCTCTCTCTCGGTCCCTGTGTCTCTCTCGGTCCCTGTGACTCGCTCAGTCCCTGTGTCTCTCTCTCTCGGTCCCTGTGTCTCTCTCGTTCCCTGTTTCTCTCTCGGCCCCTGTGTTTCTCTCTCGGTCCCTGTGTCTCTCTCTCTCGGTCCCTGTGTCTCTCTCTCTCGGTCCCTGTGTCTCTCTCGGTCCCTGTGTCTCTCTCTGTCCCTGTGTCTCTCTCTCGGTCCCTGTGTCTCTCTCTCTCTCGGTCCCTGTGTCTCTCTCGGTCCCTGTGTTTCTCTCTCTCAGTCCCTGTGTCTCTCTCGGTCCTGGTGTGTCTCTCGGTCCCTGTGTCTCTCACTCGGTCCCTGTGTCTCTCACTCGGACCCTGTCTCTCTCTCGGTCCCTGTGTCTCACTCGCTCCCTGTTTCTCTCTCTCAGTTTCAGTGTCTCTGTCGGTCCCTGTGACTCTCTCTGGGTCCCTGTGTCTCACTCGGTTCCTGTTACTCTCTCTTTCCCTGTGTCTCACTCGGTCCCTGTGTCTCTCTCTCTCGGACCCTGTCTCTCTCTCTCGGTCCCTGTGTCTCACGCGGTCCCTGTGTCTCTCTCTCGGTCCCTGTCTCTCTCTCGGTCCCTGTGTCTCTCTCGGTCGCTGTGTCTCACTCGGTCCCTGTGTCTCTCTCGGTCCTTGTGCCTCTCTCTCGGCCCCTGTGTCTCTCTCTCTCAGTCCCTGTGTCTCTCTCGGTCACTGTCTCTCTCTGGGTCCCTGTGTCTCTCTCGGTCTCTGTGTCTCACTCGGTCCCGGTGTCTCTCACTCGGTCCCTGTCTCTCTCTCGGTCCCTGTGTCTCACTCGCTCCCTGTCTCTCTCTCTCAGTTTCAGTGTCTCTCTCGGTCCCTGTGTCAATCTGTCTCGGTCCCTGTGTCTCACTCGGTCCCTGTGAATCTCTCGGACCCTGCTTCTCCCTCTCACCCCTGTGTCTCTCTCGGTCCCTGTGTCTCTCTCGGTCCCTCTGTCTCTCTCGGTCCCTGTGTCTCTCTCGGTCCTTCTGTCTCTCTCTCGCTCCCTGTCTTTCTCTCTCGGACGATTGTGTCTCTCTCTCGGTCTCTGTGTCTCACTCGGTCTCTGTGTCTCACTCGGTCCCTGTGTCTCTCTGGGTCCCTGTGACTCTCTCGGTCCCTATCACTCTCTCGGTCCCTGTGTCTCACTCGGTCCCTGTGTTTCTCTCTCGGTCCCTGTCTCTCTCTCTCGGTCCCTGTCTTTCTCTCTCGGACGATTGTGTCTCTCTCTCCCTGTCTCCTCTCTTGGTCCCTGTCTCTCACTCGGTCCCTGTCTCTCTCTCTCAGTTTCAGTGTGTCTGTCGTTCCCTGTGTCTCTCTCTCGGTCCCTGTGACTCTCTCGGTTCCTGTATCTCTCTCGGTCCCTGTGTCACTCTCTGGGTCCCTGTGTCTCTCTCGGTCCCTATCACTCTCTCGGTCCCTGTGTCTCACTCGGTCCCTGTGTTTCTCTCTCGGTCCCTGTCTCTCTCTCTCGGTCCCTGTGTCTCTCTCTAGGTCACTGTGTTTCTCTCGGTCCCTGTGTCTCTCTCGGTCCCTGTCTCTCTCTCTCTCAGTCCCTGTGTGTCTCTCTCAGTCCCTGTGTCTCTCTCTCGGTCCCTGTGTCTCTCTTGGTCCCTGTGTCTCTCTCTCACCCCTATGTCTCTCTCGGTCCTGGTGTCTCTCTTGGTTCCTGTGTCTCACTCTCAGTCCCTGTGTTTCTCTCTAGGTCCTTGTGTCTCTTTCGGTCCCTGTGTCTCTCTCTGGGTCCCTGTGTCTCACTCGGTCCCTGTCTCTCTCTCGGTCCCTGTGTCTCACTCGGTCCCTGTGTCCCTCTCTCTCGAACCCTGTCTCTCTCCCGCGGTCCCTGTCTCTCTCTCGGTCCCTGTGTCTCTCTCGGTCCCTGTGTCTCTCTCGGTCCTTGTGCCTCTCTCTCGGTCCCTGTGTCTCTCTCTCTCAGTCCCTGTGTCTCTCTCGGTCACTGTCTCTCTCTGGGTCCCTGTGTCTCTCTCGGTCTCAGTGTCTCACTCGGTCCCTGTGTCTCTCTCTCGGTCCCTGTATCTCACTCGGTCCCTGTGTCTCTCTCTCGGTGCCTGCCTCTCTCTCTCGGTCACTGTGTTTCTCTCGGTCCCTGTGTCCTCTCTCATGGTCCCTGTGTCACTTTCGGTCCCTGTGGCTCTCTCTCGGTCCCGGTGTCTCTCTCGGTTCCTGTGACTCGCTCAGTCCCTGTGTCTCTCTCTCGGTCCCTGTGTCTCTCTCGTTCCCTGTGTCTCTCTCGGCCCCTGTGTCTCTCTCTCTCGGTCCCTGTGTCTCTCTCTCGGTCCCTGTGTCTCTCTCGGTCTCTGTGACTTGCTCAGTCCCAGTGTCTCTCACTCGGTCCCTGTGTCTCTCTCTCGGTCCCTGTGTCTCTCTCTCTCAGTCCCTGTGTCTCTCTCGGTCCTGGTGTGTCTCGTGGTCCCTGTGTCTCTCGCTCCGTCCCTGTGTCTCTATCTCAGTCCCTGTGTCTCTCTCTTGGTGCCTGTGTCTCTCTCTCGGTCCCTGTGACTCCCTCAGTCCCTGTGTCTCTCTCGGTCCCTGTGCCTCTCTCTCGCTCCCTGTGTCTCTCTCTCGGTCCCTGTGTCTCTCTCGGTCCCTGTGACTCGCTCAGTCCCTGTGTCTCTCACTAGCTCCCTGTGTCTCTCCCTCGGTCCCTGTGTCTCTCTCGGTCCCTGTGTCTCTCTTTAGGTCCCTGTGTCTCTCTCTCAGTCCCTGTGTCTCTCTCTCGGTGCCTGTGTCTCTCTCTCTCGGTCACTGTGTTTCTCTCGGTCCCTGTATCTCTCTCTCGGTCACTGTGTCTCTCTCGGTCCCTGTGACTCGCTCAGTCCCTGTGTCTCTCACTCGGTCCGTGTGTCTCTCTCTCGGTCCCTGTGTCTCTCTCTCTCGGTCCCTGTGACTCTCTCGGTCCCTGTATCTCTCTCTCAGTCCCTGTGTCTCTCTCTCGGTGCCTGTGTCTCTCTCTCTCGGTCTCTGTGACTCCCTCAGTCCCTGTGTCTCTCTCGGTCCCTGTGTCTCTCACTCGGTAACTGACTCTCTCTCGGTCCCTGTCTCTCTTTCTCGGTGCCTGCCTCTCTCTCTCGGTCACTATGTTTCTCTCGGTCCCTGTGTCTCTCTCTCGGTCCCGGTGTCTCTCTCGGTCCCTGTGACTCGCTCAGTCCCTGTGTCTCTCTCTCGGTCCCTGTGTCTCTCTCGGTCCCTGTGTCCTCTCTCGGTCCCTGTGTCTCTCTTTAGTTCCCTGTGTCTCTCTCATGGTCCCTGTGTCCCTTTCGGTCCCTGTGGCTCTCTCTCGGTCCCGGTGTCTCTCTCGGTCCCTGTGACTCGCTCAGTCCCTGTGTCTCTCTCTCAGTCCCTGTGTCTCTCTCTCGGTGCCTGTGTCTCTCTCTCTCGGTCTCTGTGACTCCCTCAGTCCCTGTGTCTCTCTCGGTCCCTGTGTCTCTCACTCGGTAACTGACTCTCTCTCGGTCCCTGTCTCTCTTTCTCGGTGCCTGCCTCTCTCTCTCGGTCACTATGTTTCTCTCGGTCCCTGTGTCTCTCTCTCGGTCCCTGTGTCTCTCTCGTTCCCTGTGACTCGCTCAGTCCCTGTGTCTCTCACTAGCTCCCTGTGTCTCTCACTAGCTCCCTGGTCTCTCTCGGTCCCTGTGTCTCTCTTTAGTTCCCTGTGTCTCTCTCGGTCACTGTGTTTCTCTCAGACCCTGTGTCTCTCTCATGGTCCCTGTGTCCCTTTCGGTCCCTGTGGCTCTCTCTCGGTCCCGGTGTCTCTCTCGGTCCCTGTGACTCGCTCAGTCCCTGTCTCTTTCTCTCAGTCCCTGTGTCTCTCTCGGTCACTGTCTCTCTCTGGGTCCCTGTGTCTCTCTCGGTCTCTGTGTCTCACTCAGTCCCTGTGTCTCTCACTCGGTCCCTGTCTCTCTCTCGGTCCCT
This sequence comes from Prionace glauca, assembly GCA_037974335.1. NCBI lineage: Eukaryota > Metazoa > Chordata > Chondrichthyes > Carcharhiniformes > Carcharhinidae > Prionace > Prionace glauca. Next base: position 204,120 of record JBBMRE010000191.1, on the reverse strand, counting down.
GTGTCTCACTCGCTCCCTGTCTCTCTCTCTCAGTTTCAGTGTCTCTCTCGGTCCCTGTGTCTCTCTGTCTCAGTCCCTGTGTCTTACTCGGTCCCTGTGAATCTCTGGGTCCCTGTGTCTCTCTCGGTCTCTGTGTCTCACTCGGTCCCTGTGTCTCTCACTCGGTCCCTGTCTCTCTCTCCGGTCCCTGTGTCTCACTCGCTCCCTCTCTCTCTCTCTCAGTTTCAGTGTCTCACTCGGTCCCTGTGAATCTCTCGGTCACTGTCTCTCTCTCGGTACCTGTCTCTGTCTCGGTCCCTGTGTCTCTCTCTCTCGGTCCCTGTCTCTGTCTCGGTCCCTGTGTCTCTCTCTCTCAGTCCCTGTGTCTCTCTCAGTCCTGGTGTGTCTCTTGGTCCCTGTGTCTCTCGCTCCGTCCCTGTGTCTCTATCTCAGTCCCTGTGTCTCTCTCTCGGTGCCTGTGTCTCTCTCTCGGTCCCTGTGACTCCCTGAGTCCCTGTGTCTCTCTCGGTCACTGTGTCTCTCTCGGTCCCTGTGTCTCTCTCTCTCGGTCCCTGTGTCTCTCTCGGTCCCTGTATCTCTCTCTCAGTCCCTGTGTCTCTCTCTCGGTGCCTGTGTCTCTCTCTCTCGGTCTCTGTGACTCCCTCAGTCCCTGTGTCTCTCTCGGTCCCTGTGTCTCTCTCGGTCCCTCTGTCTCTCTCGGTCCCTGTGTCTCTCTCGGTCCTTCTGTCTCTCTCTTGCTCCCTGTCTTTCTCTCTCGGACGATTGTGTCTCTCTCTCGGTCTCTGTGTCTCACTCGGTCCCTGTGTCTCACTCGGTCCCTGTGTCTCTCTCTCGGTCCCTGTCTTTCTCTCTCGGACGATTGTGTCTCTCTCTCCCTGTGTCTCACTCGGTCCCTGTGTCTCTCACTCGGTCCCTGTGTCACTCTCTGGGTCCCTGTGTCTCTCTCGGTCCCTGTCTCTCTCTCTCAGTTTCAGTGTGTCTGTCGTTCCCTGTGTCTCTCTCTCGGTCCCTGTGACTCTCTCGGTTCCTGTGTCTCTCTCGGTCCCTGTGTCACTCTCTGGGTCCCTGTGTCTCTCTCGGTCCCTATCACTCTCTCGGTCCCTGTGTCTCACTCGGTCCCTGTGTTTCTCTCTCGGTCCCTGTCTCTCTCTCTCGGTCCCTGTGTCTCTCTCTAGGTCACTGTGTTTCTCTCGGTCCCTGTGTCTCTCTCTCGGTCCCTGTGTCTCTCACTCGGTACCTGTCCCTGTCTCGGTCCCTGTGTCTCTCTCTCTCGGTCCCTGTCTCTCTCTCGGTCCCTGTGTCTCTCTCTCTCAGTCCCTGTGTCTCTCTCAGCCCTGGTGTGTCTCTTGGTCCCTGTGTCTCTATCTCAGTCCCTGTGTCTCTCTCGGTCCCTGTGTCTCTCTCGGTCCCTGTGTTTCTCTCTCTCAGTCCCTGTGTCTCTCTCGGTCCTGGTGTGTCTCTCGGTCCCTGTGTCTCTCACACGGTGCCTGTGTCTCTCTCTTCGACCCTGCGCCTCTCTCAGTCACTGTGTCTTTCTCGGTCCCTGTGTCTCTCCCGGTCCCTGTCTCTCTCTCTCTCAGTCCCTGTGTGTCTTTCTCAGTCCCTGTGTCTCTCTCTCGGTCCCTGTGTCTCTCTTGGTCCCTGTGTCTCTCTCTCGGTCCCTGTGCCTCCCTCAGTCCGTGTTCTCACTCGGTCCCTGTGTCTCTCTCGGTCCCTGTATCTCTCTCTCACCCTATGTCTCTCTCGGTCCTGGTGTCTCTCTTGGTTCCTGTGTCTCACTCTCAGTCCATGTGTCTCTCTCTAGGTCCTTGTGTCTCATTCGGTCCCTGTGTCTCTCTCTGGGTCCCTGTGTCTCACTCGGTCCCTGTCTCTCTCTCGGTCCCTGTGTCTCACTCGCTCCCTGTGTCTCTCTCTCTCAAACCCTATCTCTCTCCCGCGGTCCCTGTCTCTCTCTCGGTCCCTGTGTCTCTCTCGGTCCCTGTGTCTCTCTCGGTCCTTGTGCCTCTCTCTCGGTCCCTGTGTCTCTCTCTCTCAGTCCCTGTGTCTCTCTCGGTCACTGGCTCTCTCTGGGTCCCTGTGTCTCTCTCGGTCTCAGTGTCTCACTCGGTCCCTGTGTCTCTCTCTCGGTCCCTGTGTCTCTCTCGGTCCCTGTGTCTCTCTGGGTCCCTGTGTCTCACTCGGTTCCTGTCACTCTCTCTTTCCCTGTGTCTCTCTCGGTCCCTGTGTCTCCCTCTCTCGGACCCTGTCTCTCTCTCTCGGTCCCTGTGTCTCACGCGGTCCCTGTGTCTCTCTCTCGGTCCCTGTCTTTCTCTCGGTCCCTGTGTCTCTCTCTCTGTCCCTCTGTCTCTCTCTCTGTCCCTGTGTCTCTCACTCGCTCCCTGTGTCTCTCACTCGGTACGTGTCTCTGTCTCGGTCCCTGTGTCTCTCTCGGACCCGGTGTCTCTCTCGTTCCCTGTGTCTCTCTCTTGCTCCCTGTGTCTTTCTCGGTCCCTGTGTCTCACTCGGTCCCTGTGTCTCTCCCGGTCCCTGTCTCTCTCTCTCAGTCCCTGTGTCTCTCTCTCTGTCCTGGTGTCTCTCTCTCGTTCAGTGTGTCTCTCTCTCGGTCCCTGTGTCTCTCTCGGTCCCTGTATCTCTCTCTCACCTCTGTGTCTCTCTCGGTCCTGGTGTCTCTCTTGGTCCCTGTGTCTCTCTCTCAATCCCTGTGTCTCTCTCTCAGTGCCTGTGTCTCTCACTCGGTCCCTGTGTCTCTCTCAGTCACTGTGTCTCTCTCGGTCCCTGTCACTCTCTCTCGGTCCCTGTATCTCTCTCTCGGTCACTGTGTCTCTCTCGGTCCCTGTGACTCGCTCAGTCCCTGTGTCTCTCACTCGGTCCGTGTGTCTCTCTCTCGGTCCCTGTGTCTCTCTCTCTCGGTCCCTGTGTCTCTCTTGGTCCCTGTATCTCTCTCTCAGTGCCTGTGTCTCTCTCTCGGTGCCTGTGTCTCTCTCTCTCGGTCCCTGTGACTCCCTCAGTCCCTGTGTCTCTCTCGGTCCCTGTGTCTCTCACTCGGTCCCTGACTCTCTCTCGGTCCCTGTGTCTCTCTCAGTCACTGTGTCTCTCTCGGTCCCTGTCACTCTCTCTCGGTCCCTGTATCTGTCTCTCGGTCACTGTGTCTCTCTCGGTCCCTGTGACTCGCTCAGTCCCTGTGTCTCTCACTCGGTCCGTGTGTCTCTCTCTCGGTCCCTGTGTCTCTCTCTCTCGGTCCCTGTGTCTCTCTCGGTCCCTGTATCTCTCTCTCAGTCCCTGTGTCTCTCTCTCGGTGCCTGTGTCTCTCTCTCTCGGTCTCTGTGACTCCCTCAGTCCCTGTGTCTCTCTCGGTCCCTGTGTCTCTCACTCGGTAACTGACTCTCTCTCGGTCCCTGTCTCTCTTTCTCGGTGCCTGCCTCTCTCTCTCGGTCACTATGTTTCTCTCGGTCCCTGTGTCTCTCTCTCGGTCCCGGTGTCTCTCTCGGTCCCTGTGACTCGCTCAGTCCCTGTGTCTCTCTCTCGGTCCCTGTGTCTCTCTCGGTCCCTGTGTCTCTCTCGGTCCCTGTGTCTCTCTTTAGTTCCCTGTGTCTCTCTCATGGTCCCTGTGTCCCTTTCGGTCCCTGTGGCTCTCTCTCGGTCCCGGTGTCTCTCTCGGTCCCTGTGACTCGCTCAGTCCCTGTGTCTCTCTCTCAGTCCCTGTGTCTCTCTCTCGGTGCCTGTGTCTCTCTCTCTCGGTCTCTGTGACTCCCTCAGTCCCTGTGTCTCTCTCGGTCCCTGTGTCTCTCACTCGGTAACTGACTCTCTCTCGGTCCCTGTCTCTCTTTCTCGGTGCCTGCCTCTCTCTCTCGGTCACTATGTTTCTCTCGGTCCCTGTGTCTCTCTCTCGGTCCCTGTGTCTCTCTCGTTCCCTGTGACTCGCTCAGTCCCTGTGTCTCTCACTAGCTCCCTGTGTCTCTCACTAGCTCCCTGGTCTCTCTCGGTCCCTGTGTCTCTCTTTAGTTCCCTGTGTCTCTCTCGGTCACTGTGTTTCTCTCAGTCCCTGTGTCTCTCTCATGGTCCCTGTGTCCCTTTCGGTCCCTGTGGCTCTCTCTCGGTCCCGGTGTCTCTCTCGGTCCCTGTGACTCGCTCAGTCCCTGTCTCTTTCTCTCAGTCCCTGTGTCTCTCTCGGTCACTGTCTCTCTCTGGGTCCCTGTGTCTCTCTCGGTCTCTGTGTCTCACTCAGTCCCTGTGTCTCTCACTCGGTCCCTGTCTCTCTCTCGGTCCCTGTGTCTCACTCGCTCCCTGTCTCTCTCTCTCAGTTTCAGTGTCTCTCTCGGTCCCTGTGTCTCTCTGTCTCAGTCCCTGTGTCTTACTCGGTCCCTGTGAATCTCTGGGTCCCTGTGTCTCTCTCGGTCTCTGTGTCTCACTCGGTCCCTGTGTCTCTCACTCGGTCCCTGTCTCTCTCTCGGTCCCTGTGTCTCACTCGCTCCCTCTCTCTCTCTCTCAGTTTCAGTGTCTCACTCGGTCCCTGTGAATCTCTCGGTCACTGTCTCTCTCTCGGTACCTGTCTCTGTCTCGGTCCCTGTGTCTCTCTCTCTCGGTCCCTGTCTCTGTCTCGGTCCCTGTGTCTCTCTCTCTCAGTCCCTGTGTCTCTCTCAGTCCTGGTGTGTCTCTTGGTCCCTGTGTCTCTCGCTCCGTCCCTGTGTCTCTATCTCAGTCCCTGTGTCTCTCTCTCGGTGCCTGTGTCTCTCTCTCGGTCCCTGTGACTCCCTGAGTCCCTGTGTCTCTCTCGGTCACTGTGTCTCTCTCGGTCCCTGTGTCTCTCTCTCTCGGTCCCTGTGTCTCTCTCGGTCCCTGTATCTCTCTCTCAGTCCCTGTGTCTCTCTCTCGGTGCCTGTGTCTCTCTCTCTCGGTCTCTGTGACTCCCTCAGTCCCTGTGTCTCTCTCGGTCCCTGTGTCTCTCTCGGTCCCTCTGTCTCTCTCGGTCCCTGTGTCTCTCTCGGTCCTTCTGTCTCTCTCTTGCTCCCTGTCTTTCTCTCTCGGACGATTGTGTCTCTCTCTCGGTCTCTGTGTCTCACTCGGTCCCTGTGTCTCACTCGGTCCCTGTGTCTCTCTCTCGGTCCCTGTCTTTCTCTCTCGGACGATTGTGTCTCTCTCTCCCTGTGTCTCACTCGGTCCCTGTGTCTCTCACTCGGTCCCTGTGTCACTCTCTGGGTCCCTGTGTCTCTCTCGGTCCCTGTCTCTCTCTCTCAGTTTCAGTGTGTCTGTCGTTCCCTGTGTCTCTCTCTCGGTCCCTGTGACTCTCTCGGTTCCTGTGTCTCTCTCGGTCCCTGTGTCACTCTCTGGGTCCCTGTGTCTCTCTCGGTCCCTATCACTCTCTCGGTCCCTGTGTCTCACTCGGTCCCTGTGTTTCTCTCTCGGTCCCTGTCTCTCTCTCTCGGTCCCTGTGTCTCTCTCTAGGTCACTGTGTTTCTCTCGGTCCCTGTGTCTCTCTCTCGGTCCCTGTGTCTCTCACTCGGTACCTGTCCCTGTCTCGGTCCCTGTGTCTCTCTCTCTCGGTCCCTGTCTCTCTCTCGGTCCCTGTGTCTCTCTCTCTCAGTCCCTGTGTCTCTCTCAGCCCTGGTGTGTCTCTTGGTCCCTGTGTCTCTATCTCAGTCCCTGTGTCTCTCTCGGTCCCTGTGTCTCTCTCGGTCCCTGTGTTTCTCTCTCTCAGTCCCTGTGTCTCTCTCGGTCCTGGTGTGTCTCTCGGTCCCTGTGTCTCTCACACGGTGCCTGTGTCTCTCTCTTCGACCCTGCGCCTCTCTCAGTCACTGTGTCTTTCTCGGTCCCTGTGTCTCTCCCGGTCCCTGTCTCTCTCTCTCTCAGTCCCTGTGTGTCTTTCTCAGTCCCTGTGTCTCTCTCTCGGTCCCTGTGTCTCTCTTGGTCCCTGTGTCTCTCTCTCGGTCCCTGTGCCTCCCTCAGTCCGTGTTCTCACTCGGTCCCTGTGTCTCTCTCGGTCCCTGTATCTCTCTCTCACCCTATGTCTCTCTCGGTCCTGGTGTCTCTCTTGGTTCCTGTGTCTCACTCTCAGTCCATGTGTCTCTCTCTAGGTCCTTGTGTCTCATTCGGTCCCTGTGTCTCTCTCTGGGTCCCTGTGTCTCACTCGGTCCCTGTCTCTCTCTCGGTCCCTGTGTCTCACTCGCTCCCTGTGTCTCTCTCTCTCAAACCCTATCTCTCTCCCGCGGTCCCTGTCTCTCTCTCGGTCCCTGTGTCTCTCTCGGTCCCTGTGTCTCTCTCGGTCCTTGTGCCTCTCTCTCGGTCCCTGTGTCTCTCTCTCTCAGTCCCTGTGTCTCTCTCGGTCACTGGCTCTCTCTGGGTCCCTGTGTCTCTCTCGGTCTCAGTGTCTCACTCGGTCCCTGTGTCTCTCTCTCGGTCCCTGTGTCTCTCTCGGTCCCTGTGTCTCTCTGGGTCCCTGTGTCTCACTCGGTTCCTGTCACTCTCTCTTTCCCTGTGTCTCTCTCGGTCCCTGTGTCTCCCTCTCTCGGACCCTGTCTCTCTCTCTCGGTCCCTGTGTCTCACGCGGTCCCTGTGTCTCTCTCTCGGTCCCTGTCTTTCTCTCGGTCCCTGTGTCTCTCTCTCTGTCCCTCTGTCTCTCTCTCTGTCCCTGTGTCTCTCACTCGCTCCCTGTGTCTCTCACTCGGTACGTGTCTCTGTCTCGGTCCCTGTGTCTCTCTCGGACCCGGTGTCTCTCTCGTTCCCTGTGTCTCTCTCTTGCTCCCTGTGTCTTTCTCGGTCCCTGTGTCTCACTCGGTCCCTGTGTCTCTCCCGGTCCCTGTCTCTCTCTCTCAGTCCCTGTGTCTCTCTCTCTGTCCTGGTGTCTCTCTCTCGTTCAGTGTGTCTCTCTCTCGGTCCCTGTGTCTCTCTCGGTCCCTGTATCTCTCTCTCACCTCTGTGTCTCTCTCGGTCCTGGTGTCTCTCTTGGTCCCTGTGTCTCTCTCTCAATCCCTGTGTCTCTCTCTCAGTGCCTGTGTCTCTCACTCGGTCCCTGTGTCTCTCTCAGTCACTGTGTCTCTCTCGGTCCCTGTCACTCTCTCTCGGTCCCTGTATCTCTCTCTCGGTCACTGTGTCTCTCTCGGTCCCTGTGACTCGCTCAGTCCCTGTGTCTCTCACTCGGTCCGTGTGTCTCTCTCTCGGTCCCTGTGTCTCTCTCTCTCGGTCCCTGTGTCTCTCTTGGTCCCTGTATCTCTCTCTCAGTGCCTGTGTCTCTCTCTCGGTGCCTGTGTCTCTCTCTCTCGGTCCCTGTGACTCCCTCAGTCCCTGTGTCTCTCTCGGTCCCTGTGTCTCTCACTCGGTCCCTGACTCTCTCTCGGTCCCTGTGTCTCTCTCAGTCACTGTGTCTCTCTCGGTCCCTGTCACTCTCTCTCGGTCCCTGTATCTGTCTCTCGGTCACTGTGTCTCTCTCGGTCCCTGTGACTCGCTCAGTCCCTGTGTCTCTCACTCGGTCCGTGTGTCTCTCTCTCGGTCCCTGTGTCTCTCTCTCTCGGTCCCTGTGTCTCTCTCGGTCCCTGTATCTCTCTCTCAGTCCCTGTGTCTCTCTCTCGGTGCCTGTGTCTCTCTCTCTCGGTCTCTGTGACTCCCTCAGTCCCTGTGTCTCTCTCCGTCCCTGTGTCTCTCACTCGGTCCCTGACTCTCTCTCGGTCCCTGTCTCTCTTTCTCGGTGCCTGCCTCTCTCTCTCGGTCACTATGTTTCTCTCGGTCCCTGTGTCTCTCTCTCGGTCCCTGTGTCTTTCTCGGTCCCTGTGACTGGCTCAGTCCCTGTGTCTCTCACTAGCTCCCTGTGTCTCTCTCGGTCCCTGTGTCTCTCTTTAGTTCCCTGTGTCTCTCTCGGTCACTGTGTTTCTCTCGGTCCCTGTGTCTCTCTCGGTCTCTGTCTCTCTCTCAGTCCCGGTGTCTCTCTCGGTCCCTGTGACTCGCTCAGTCCCTGTGTCTCTCTCTCGGTCCCTGTGTCTCTCGCGGTCCCTGTGTCTCTCTCTCGGTCCCTGTGTCTCTCTTGGTCCCTGTGTCTCTCTCGGTCTCTGTGACTTGCTCAGTCCCAGTGTCTCTCAGTCGGTCCCTGTGTCTCTCTCTCGGTCCCTGTGTCTCTCTCTCTCGGTCCCTGTGTCTCACGCGGTCCCTGTGTCTCTCTCCCGGTCCCTGTGTCTCTCTCTCGGTCCCTGTCTCTCTCTCTGTCCCTGTGTCTCTCTCTCTATCCCTCTGTCTCTCTCTCTGTCCCTGTGTCTCTCTCTCGGTCCCTGTGTCTCTCTCGGTCCCGGTGTCTCTCTCGTTCCCTGTGTCTCTCTCTTGCTCCCTGTGTCTTTCTCGGTCCCTGTGTCTCACTCGGTCCCTGTGTCTCTCCCGGTCTCTGTCTCTCTCTCTCAGTCCCTGTGTCTCTCTCTCTGTCCTGGTGTCTCTCTCTCGTTCACTGTGTCTCTCTCTCAGTCCCTGTGTCTCTCTCGGTCCCTGTATCTCTCTCTCACCTCTGTGTCTCTCTCGGTCCTGGTGTCTCTCTTGGTCCCTGTGTCTCTCTCTCAATCCCTGTGTCTCTCTCTCGGTGCCTGTGTCTCTCTGTCGGTCCCTGTGTCTCTCTCTCTCGGTCCCTGTGTCTCTCTCGGTCCCAGTATCTCTCTCTCAGTCCCTGTGTCTCTCTCTCGGTGCCTGTGTCTCTCTCTCTCGGTCCCTGTGACTCCCTCAGTCCCTGTGTCTCTCTCGGTCCCTGTGTCTCTCACTCGGTCCCTGACTCTCTCTCGGTCCCTGTGTCTCTCTCAGTCACTGTGTCTCTCTCGGTCCCTGTCACTCTCTCTCGGTCCCTGTATCTGTCTCTCGGTCACTGTGTCTCTCTCGGTCCCTGTGACTCGCTCAGTCCCTGTGTCTCTCACTCGGTCCGTGTGTCTCTCTCTCGGTCCCTGTGTCTCTCTCTCTCGGTCCCTGTGTCTCTCTCGGTCCCTGTATCTCTCTCTCAGTCCCTGTGTCTCTCTCTCGGTGCCTGTGTCTCTCTCTCTCGGTCCCTGTGTCTCTCTCGGTCCCTGTATCTCTCTCTCAGTCCCTGTGTCTCTCCCTCAGTCCCTGTGTCTCTCTCGGTCCCTGTGTCTCTCACTCGGTCCCTGACTCTCTCTCGGTCCCTGTCTCTCTTTCTCGGTGCCTGCCTCTCTCTCTCGGTCAATATGTTTCTCTCGGTCCCTGTGTCTCTCTCTCGGTCCCTGTGTCTCTCACTAGCTCCCTGTGTCTCTCTCGGTTCCTCTGTCTCTCTCGGTCTCTGTGACTCGCTCAGTCCCTGTGTCTCACTCTCGGTCCCTGTGTCTCTCACTAGCTCCCTGTGTCTCTCTCAGTCCCTGTGTCTCTCTCTCGGTCCCTGTGTCCCTCACTAGCTCCCTGTGTCTCTCTCGGTCCCTGTGTCTCTCTCTCGGTCCCTGTGTCTCTCACTAGCTCCCTGTGTCTCTCTCAGTCCCTGTGTCTCTCTCGGTCCCTGTGACTCGCTCAGTCCCTGTGTCTCTCTCTCAGTCCCTGTCTCTCTCTCGGTCCCTGTGTCTCTCTCACCCCTGTGTCTCTCTCGGTCCCTGTGTCTCTCTCTCTCGGTCCCTGTGTCTCTCACTAGCTCCCTGTGTCTCTCTCAGTCCCTGTGTCTCTCTCGGTCTCTGTGACTTGCTCAGTCCCAGTGTCTCTCACTCGGTCCCTGTGTCTCTCAGTCGGTCCCTGTGTCTCTCTCTCGGTCCCTGTGTCTCTATCCCGGTCCCTGTGTCACTCTCTCGGTCCCTGTCTCTCTCTCTGTCCCTGTGTCTCACTCTCTGTCCCTCTGTCTCTCTCTCTGTCCCTGTGTCTCTCTCTCGGTCCCTGTGTCTCTCTCGGTCCCGGTGTCTCTCTCGTTCCCTGTGTCTCTCTCTTGCTCCCTGTGTCTTTCTCGGTCCCTGTGTCTCACTCGGTCCCTGTGTCTCTCCCGGTCCCTGTCTCTCTCTCTCAGTCCCTGTGTCTCTCTCTCTCGTTCAATGTGTCTCTCTCTCTCTCGGTCCATGTGTCTCTCTCGGTCCTGGTGTCTCTCTTGGTCCCTGTGTCTCTCTCTCAGTCCCTGTGTCTCTCTCTCGGTGCCTGTGTCTCTCTCTCGGACCCTGTGTCTCTCTCAGTCACTGTGTCTCTCTCGGTCCCTTTCACTCTCTCTCGGTCCCTGTGTCTCTCTCGGTCCCTGTGACTCGCTCAGTCCCTGTGTCTCTCACTCGTTCCGTGTGTCTCTCTCTCGGTCCCTGTGTCTCTCTCTCTCGGTCCCTTTGTCTCTCTTGGTCCCTGTATCTCTCTCTCAGTCCCTGTGTCTCTCTCGGTCCCTGTGTCTCACTCGGTCCCTGTGTCTCTCTCTCGGTCCCTGTCTCTCTCTCTCTCGGTCACTGTGTTTCTCTTGGTCCCAGTGTCTCTCTCATGGTCCCTGTGTCTCTCTCGTTCCCTGTGTCTCTCTCTCGGTCCCTGTGTCACTCTCTCGGTCCCTGTGTCTCTCCCGGTCCCTGTGACTCGCTCAGTCCCTGTGTCTGTCTTTCGGTCCCTGTGACTCTCTCGTTCCCTGTGTTTCTCTCTCGGTCCCTGTGTCTCTCTCTCTCGGTCCCTGTCTCTCTCTCTCTCTGTCCCTGTGTCTCTCTCGGTCCCTGTGTCTCTCTCTCTCGGTCCCTGTGTCTCTCTCGGTCTCTGTGACTTGCTCAGTCCCAGTGTCTCTCACTTGGTCCCTGTGTCTCTCTCTCGGTCCCTGTGCCTCTCTCGGCCCTGGTGTGTCTCTTGGTCCCTGTGTCTCTCGCTCCGTCCCTGTGTCTCTATCCCAGTCCCTGTGTCTCTCTCTCGGTGCCTGTGTCTCTCTCTCGGTCCCTGTGACTCCCTCAGTCCCTGTGTCTCTCTCGGTCTCTGTGTCTCTCTCTCTCTGTCCCGGTGTCTCTCTCTCGGTCCCTGTGCCTCTCTCTCAGTCCCTGTGTCTCTCTCTTGATCCCTGTGTCACTCGCTCCGTCCCTGTGTCTCTATCCCAGTCCCTGTGTCTCTCTCTCTCTCGGTCACTGTGTCTCTCTCGGTCCCTGTGTCTTTCTCTCAGTCCCTGTGTCTCACTCGGCCCTGGTGTGTCTCTTGGTCCCTGTGTCTCTCGCTCCGTCCCTGTGTCTCTATCCCAGTCCCTGTGTCTCTCTCTCGGTGCCTGTGTCTCTCTCTCGGTCCCTGTGACTCCTCAGTCCCTGTGTCTCTCTCGGTCCCTGTGCCTCTCTCTCGGTCCCTGTGTCTCTCTCTCGGTCCCTGTGTCTCTCTCGGTCCCTGTGACTCGCTCAGTCCCTGTGTCTCTCACTAGGTCCCTGTGTCTCTCCCTCGGTCACTGTGTCTCTCTCGGTCCCTGTGTCTCTCTCTAGGTCCCTGTGTCTCTCTCGGTCACTGTGTTTCTCTCGGTCCCTGTGTCTCTCTCATGGTCCCTGTGTCCCTTTCGGTCCCTGTGGCTCTCTCTCGGTCCCGGTGTCTCTCTCGGTCCCTGTGACTCGCTCAGTCCGTGTGTCTCTCTCTCTCGGTCCCTGTGTCTCTCTCGTTCCCTGTGTCTCTCTCGGCCCCTGTGTTTCTCTCTCGGTCCCTGTGTCTCTCTCTCTCGGTCCCTGTGTCTCTCTCGGTCCCTGTGTCTCTCTCTCGGTCCCTGTGTCTCTCTCTCGGTCCCTGTGTCTCTCTCTCGGTCCCTGTGTCTCTCTCGGTCTCTGTGACTTGCTCAGTCCCAGTGTCTCTCACTCGGTCCCTATGTCTCTCTCTCGGTCCCTGTGTCTCTCTCTCTCTCGGTCCCTGTGTCTCTCTCGGTCCCTGTGTTTCTCTCTCTCAGTCCCTGTGTCTCTCTCGGTCCTGGTGTGTCTCTCGGTCCCTGTGTCTCTCACTCGGTGCCTGTGTCTCTCTCTCGGACCCTGCGTCTCTCTCAGTCACTGTGTCTTTCTCGGTCCCTGTGTCTCTCCCGGTCCCTGTCTCTCTCTCTCTCAGTCCCTGTGTGTCTCTCTCAGTCCCTGTGTCTCTCTCTCGGTCCCTGTGTCTCTCTTGGTCCCTGTGTCTCTCTCTCGGTCCCTGTGTCTCCCTCAGTCCGTGTTCTCACTCGTTCCCTGTGTCTCTCTCGGTCCCTGTATCTCTCTCTCACCCTATGTCTCTCTCGGTCCTGGTGTCTCTCTTGGTTCCTGTGTCTCACTCTCAGTCCCTGTGTCTCTCTCGGTCCCTGTGTCTCTCTCAGTCCTTGTGCCTCTCTCTCGGTCCCTGTGTCTCTCTCTCTCAGTCCCTGTGTCTCTCTCGGTCACTGGCTCTCTCTGGGTCCCTGTGTCTCTCTCGGTCTCAGTGTCTCACTCGGTCCCTGTGTCTCTCTCTCGGTCCCTGTGTCTCTCTCGGTCCCTGTGTCTCTCTGGGTCCCTGTGTCTCACTCGGTTCCTGTCACTCTCTCTTTCCCTGTGTCTCTCTCGGTCCCTGTGTCTCCCTCTCTCGGACCCTGTCTCTCTCTCTCGGTCCCTGTGTCTCACGCGGTCCCTGTGTCTCTCTCTCGGTCCCTGTCTCTCTCTCTGTCCCTGTGTCTCTCTCTCTGTCCCTCTGTCTCTCTCTCTGTCCCTGTGTCTCTCACTCGCTCCCTGTGTCTCTCACTCGGTACGTGTCTCTGTCTCGGTCCCTGTGTCTCTCTCGGTCCCGGTGTCTCTCTCGTTCCCTGTGTCTCTCTCTTGCTCCCTGTGTCTTTCTCGGTACCTGTGTCTCACTCGGTCCCTGTGTCTCTCCCGGTCCCTGTCTCTCTCTCTCAGTCCCTGTGTCTCTCTCTCTGTCCTGGTGTCTCTCTCTCGTTCAGTGTGTCTCTCTCTCGGTCCCTGTGTCTCTCTCGGTCCCTGTATCTCTCTCTCACCTCTGTGTCTCTCTCGGTCCTGGTGTCTCTCTTGGTCCCTGTGTCTCTCTCTCAATCCCTGTGTCTCTCTCTCGGTGCCTGTGTCTCTCACTCGGTCCCTGTGTCTCTCTCAGTCACTGTGTCTCTCTCGGTCCCTGTCACTCTCTCTCGGTCCCTGTATCTCTCTCTCGGTCACTGTGTCTCTCTCGGTCCCTGTGACTCGCTCAGTCCCTGTGTCTCTCACTCGGTCCGTGTGTCTCTCTCTCGGTCCCTGTGTCTCTCTCTCTCGGTCCCTGTGTCTCTCTCGGTCCCTGTATCTCTCTCTCAGTCCCTGTGTCTCTCTCTCGGTGCCTGTGTCTCTCTCTCTCGGTCCCTGTGACTCCCTCAGTCCCTGTGTCTCTCTCGGTCCCTGTGTCTCTCACTCGGTCCCTGACTCTCTCTCGGTCCCTGTGTCTCTCTCAGTCACTGTGTCTCTCTCGGTCCCTGTCACTCTCTCTCGGTCCCTGTATCTGTCTCTCGGTCACTGTGTCTCTCTCGGTCCCTGTGACTCGCTCAGTCCCTGTGTCTCTCACTCGGTCCGTGTGTCTCTCTCTCGGTCCCTGTGTCTCTCTCTCTCGGTGCCTGTGTCTCTCTCTCTCGGTCTCTGTGACTCCCTCAGTCCCTGTGTCTCTCTCCGTCCCTGTGTCTCTCACTCGGTCCCTGACTCTCTCTCGGTCCCTGGCTCTCTTTCTCGGTGCCTGCCTCTCTCTCTCGGTCACTATGTTTCTCTCGGTCCCTGTGTCTCTCTCTCGGTCCCTGTGTCTTTCTCGGTCCCTGTGACTGGCTCAGTCCCTGTGTCTCTCACTAGCTCCCTGTGTCTCTCTCGCTCCCTGTGTCTCTCTTTAGTTCCCTGTGTCTCTCTCGGTCACTGTGTTTCTCTCGGTCCCTGTGTCTCTCTCGGTCTCTGTCTCTCTCTCAGTCCCGGTGTCTCTCTCGGTCCCTGTGACTCGCTCAGTCCCTGTGTCTCTCTCTCGGTCCCTGTGTCTCTCGCGGTCCCTGTGTCTCTCTCTCGGTCCCTGTGTCTCTCTTGGTCCCTGTGTCTCTCTCGGTCTCTGTGACTTGCTCAGTCCTAGTGTCTCTCACTCGGTCCCTGTGTCTCCCTCTCGGTCCCTGTGTCTCCCTCTCTCGGTCCCTGTGTCTCTCTCGGTCTCTGTGACTTGCTCAGTCCCAGTGTCTCTCAGTCGGTCCCTGTGTCTCTCTCTCGGTCCCTGTGTCTCTCTCTCTCGGTCCCTGTGTCTCACGCGGTCCCTGTGTCTCTCTCCCGGTCCCTGTGTCTCTCTCTCTATCCCTCTGTCTCTCTCTCTGTCCCTGTGTCTCTCTCTCGGTCCCTGTGTCTCTCTCGGTCCCGGTGTCTCTCTCGTTGCCTGTGTCTCTCTCTTGCTCCCTGTGTCTTTCTCGGTCCCTGTGTCTCACTCGGTCCCTGTGTCTCTCCCGGTCCCTGTCTCTCTCTCTCAGTCCCTGTGTCTCTCTCTCTGTCCTGGTGTCTCTCTCTCGTTCACTGTGTCTCTCTCTCGGTCCCTGTGTCTCTCTCGGTCCCTGTATCTCTCTCTCACCTCTGTGTCTCTCTCGGTCCTGGTGTCTCTCTTGGTCCCTGTGTCTCTCTCTCAGTCCCTGTGTCTCTCTCTCTCGGTGCCTGTGTCTCTCTCTCGGACCCTGTGTCTCTCTCAGTCACTGTGTCTCTCTCGGTCCCTTTCACTCTCTCTCGGTCCCTGTATCTCTCTCTCGGTCCCTGTGTCTCTCTCGGTCCCTGTGACTCGCTCAGTCCCTGTGTCTCTCACTCGGTCCGTGTGTCTCTCTCTCGGTCCCTGTGTCTCTCTCTCTCAGTCCCTGTGTCTCTCTCGGTCCCTGTGTCTCTCACTCGGTCCCTGTCTCTCTCTCGGTCCCTGTGTCTCACTCGGTCCCTGTGTCTCTCTCTCGGTCCCTGTCTCTCTCTCTCGGTCCCTGTGTCTCTCTCATGGTCCCTGTGTCTCTCTCGTTCCCTGTGTTTCTCTCTCGGTCCCTGTGTCTCTCTCGGTCCCTGTGACTCGCTCAGTCCCTGTGTCTCTCTTTCGGTCCCTGTGTCTCTCTCGTTCCCTGTGTTTCTCTCTCGGTCCCTGTGTCTCTCTCTCTCGGTCCCTGTGTCTCTCTCGGTCCCTGTGTCTCTCTCTCTCGGTCCCTGTGTCTCTCTCGGTCTCTGTGACTTGCTCAGTCCCAGTGTCTCTCACTTGGTCCCTGTGTCTCTCTCTCGGACCCTGTGCCTCTCTCGGCCCTGGTGTGTCTCTTGGTCCCTGTGTCTCTCGCTCCGTACCTGTGTCTCTATCCCAGTCCCTGTGTCTCTCTCTCGGTGCCTGTGTCTCTCTCTCGGTCCCTGTGACTCCCTCAGTCCCTGTGTCTCTCTCGGTCCCTGTGTCTCTCTCTCTCTGTCCCGGTGTCTCTCTCTCGGTCCCTGTGACTCCCTCAGTCCCTGTGTCTCTCTCGGTCCCTGTGCCTCTCTCTCGGTCCCTGTGTCTCTCTCTCGGTCCCTGTGTCTCTCGCTCCGTCCCTGTGTCTCTATCCCAGTCCCTGTGTCTCTCTCTCTCTCGGTCCCTGTGTCTCTCTCGGTCCCTGTGTCTCTCTCGGCCCTGGTGTGTCTCTTGGTCCCTGTGTCTCTCGCTCCGTCCCTGTGTCTCTATCCCAGTCCCTGTGTCTCTCTCTCGGTGCCTGTGTCTCTCTCTCGGTCCCTGTGACTCCCTCAGTCCCTGTGTCTCTCTCGGTCCCTGTGCCTCTCTCTCGGTCCCTGTGTCTCTCTCTCGGTCCCTGTGTCTCTCTCGGTCCCTGTGACTCGCTCAGTCCCTGTGTCTCTCACTAGGTCCCTGTGTCTCTCCCTCGGTCACTGTGTCTCTCTCGGTCCCTGTGTCTCTCTCTAGGTCCCTGTGTCTCCCTCGGTCACTGTGTCTCTCTCGGTCCTTGTGTCTCTCTCTAGGTCCCTGTGTCTCTCTAGGTCCCTGTGTCTCTCCCTCGGTCACTGTGTCTCTCTCGGTCCTTGTGTCTCTCTCTAGGTCCCTGTGTCTCCCTCGGTCACTGTGTTTCTCTCAGTCCCTGTGTCTCTCTCATGGTCCCTGTGTCCCTTTCGGTCCCTGTGGCTCTCTCTCGGTCCCGGTGTCTCTCTCGGTCCCTGTGACTCGCTCAGTCCCTGTGTCTCTCCCTCGGTCACTGTGTCTCTCTCGGTCCCTGTGTCTCTCTCGGTCACTGTGTTTCTCTCGGTCCCTGTGTCTCTCTCTCTCGGTCCCTGTGTCTCTCTCTCTCGGTCCCTGTGTCTCTCTCGGTCCCTGTCACTCTCTCTCGGTCCCTGTATCTGTCTCTCGGTCACTGTGTCTCTCTCGGTCCCTGTGACTCGCTCAGTCCCTGTGTCTCTCACTCGGTCCGTGTGTCTCTCTCTCGGTCCCTGTGTCTCTCTCTCTCGGTCCCTGTGTCTCTCTCGGTCCCTGTATCTCTCTCTCAGTCCCTGTGTCTCTCTCTCGGTGCCTGTGTCTCTCTCTCTCGGTCTCTGTGACTCCCTCAGTCCCTGTGTCTCTCTCCGTCCCTGTGTCTCTCACTCGGTCCCTGACTCTCTCTCGGTCCCTGGCTCTCTTTCTCGGTGCCTGCCTCTCTCTCTCGGTCACTATGTTTCTCTCGGTCCCTGTGTCTCTCTCTCGGTCCCTGTGTCTTTCTCGGTCCCTGTGACTGGCTCAGTCCCTGTGTCTCTCACTAGCTCCCTGTGTCTCTCTCGCTCCCTGTGTCTCTCTTTAGTTCCCTGTGTCTCTCTCGGTCACTGTGTTTCTCTCGGTCCCTGTGTCTCTCTCGGTCTCTGTCTCTCTCTCAGTCCCGGTGTCTCTCTCGGTCCCTGTGACTCGCTCAGTCCCTGTGTCTCTCTCTCGGTCCCTGTGTCTCTCGCGGTCCCTGTGACTCTCTCTCGGTCCCTGTGTCTCTCTTGGTCCCTGTGTCTCTCTCGGTCTCTGTGACTTGCTCAGTCCTAGTGTCTCTCACTCGGTCCCTGTGTCTCCCTCTCGGTCCCTGTGTCTCCCTCTCTCGGTCCCTGTGTCTCTCTCGGTCTCTGTGACTTGCTCAGTCCCAGTGTCTCTCAGTCGGTCCCTGTGTCTCTCTCTCGGTCCCTGTGTCTCTCTCTCTCGGTCCCTGTGTCTCACGCGGTCCCTGTGTCTCTCTCCCGGTCCCTGTGTCTCTCTCTCGGTCCCTGTCTCTCTCTCTGTCCCTGTGTCTCTCTCTCGGTCCCTGTGTCTCTCTCGGTCCCGGTGTCTCTCTCGTTGCCTGTGTCTCTCTCTTGCTCCCTGTGTCTTTCTCGGTCCCTGTGTCTCACTCGGTCCCTGTGTCTCTCCCGGTCCCTGTCTCTCTCTCTCAGTCCCTGTGTCTCTCTCTCTGTCCTGGTGTCTCTCTCTCGTTCACTGTGTCTCTCTCTCGGTCCCTGTGTCTCTCTCGGTCCCTGTATCTCTCTCTCACCTCTGTGTCTCTCTCGGTCCTTGTGTCTCTCTTGGTCCCTGTGTCTCTCTCTCAGTCCCTGTGTCTCTCTCTCTCGGTGCCTGTGTCTCTCTCTCGGACCCTGTGTCTCTCTCAGTCACTGTGTCTCTCTCGGTCCCTTTCACTCTCTCTCGGTCCCTGTATCTCTCTCTCGGTCCCTGTGTCTCTCTCGGTCCCTGTGACTCGCTCAGTCCCTGTGTCTCTCACTCGGTCCGTGTGTCTCTCTCTCGGTCCCTGTGTCTCTCTCTCTCAGTCCCTGTGTCTCTCTCGGTCCCTGTGTCTCTCACTCGGTCCCTGTCTCTCTCTCGGTCCCTGTGTCTCACTCGGTCCCTGTGTCTCTCTCTCGGTCCCTGTCTCTCTCTCTCGGTCCCTGTGTCTCTCTCATGGTCCCTGTGTCTCTCTCGTTCCCTGTGTTTCTCTCTCGGTCCCTGTGTCTCTCTCGGTCCCTGTGACTCGCTCAGTCCCTGTGTCTCTCTTTCGGTCCCTGTGTCTCTCTCGGTCCCGGTGTCTCTCTCGTTCCCTGTGTCTCTCTCTTGCTCCCTGTGTCTTTCTCGGTCCCTGTGTCTCACTCGGTCCCTGTGTCTCTCCCGGTCCCTGTCTCTCTCTCTCAGTCCCTGTGTCTCTCTCTCTGTCCTGGTGTCTCTCTCTCGTTCAGTGTGTCTCTCTCTCGGTCCCTGTGTCTCTCTCGGTCCCTGTATCTCTCTCTCACCTCTGTGTCTCTCTCGGTCCTGGTGTCTCTCTTGGTCCCTGTGTCTCTCTCTCAATCCCTGTGTCTCTCTCTCGGTGCCTGTGTCTCTCACTCGGTCCCTGTGTCTCTCTCAGTCACTGTGTCTCTCTCGGTCCCTGTCACTCTCTCTCGGTCCCTGTATCTCTCTCTCGGTCACTGTGTCTCTCTCGGTCCCTGTGACTCGCTCAGTCCCTGTGTCTCTCACTCGGTCCGTGTGTCTCTCTCTCGGTCCCTGTGTCTCTCTCTCTCGGTCCCTGTGTCTCTCTCGGTCCCTGTATCTCTCTCTCAGTCCCTGTGTCTCTCTCTCGGTGCCTGTGTCTCTCTCTCTCGGTCCCTGTGACTCCCTCAGTCCCTGTGTCTCTCTCGGTCCCTGTGTCTCTCACTCGGTCCCTGACTCTCTCTCGGTCCCTGTGTCTCTCTCAGTCACTGTGTCTCTCTCGGTCCCTGTCACTCTCTCTCGGTCCCTGTATCTGTCTCTCGGTCACTGTGTCTCTCTCGGTCCCTGTGACTCGCTCAGTCCCTGTGTCTCTCACTCGGTCCGTGTGTCTCTCTCTCGGTCCCTGTGTCTCTCTCTCTCGGTCCCTGTGTCTCTCTCGGTCCCTGTATCTCTCTCTCAGTCCCTGTGTCTCTCTCTCGGTGCCTGTGTCTCTCTCTCTCGGTCTCTGTGACTCCCTCAGTCCCTGTGTCTCTCTCCGTCCCTGTGTCTCTCACTCGGTCCCTGACTCTCTCTCGGTCCCTGGCTCTCTTTCTCGGTGCCTGCCTCTCTCTCTCGGTCACTATGTTTCTCTCGGTCCCTGTGTCTCTCTCTCGGTCCCTGTGTCTTTCTCGGTCCCTGTGACTGGCTCAGTCCCTGTGTCTCTCACTAGCTCCCTGTGTCTCTCTCGCTCCCTGTGTCTCTCTTTAGTTCCCTGTGTCTCTCTCGGTCACTGTGTTTCTCTCGGTCCCTGTGTCTCTCTCGGTCTCTGTCTCTCTCTCAGTCCCGGTGTCTCTCTCGGTCCCTGTGACTCGCTCAGTCCCTGTGTCTCTCTCTCGGTCCCTGTGTCTCTCGCGGTCCCTGTGTCTCTCTCTCGGTCCCTGTGTCTCTCTTGGTCCCTGTGTCTCTCTCGGTCTCTGTGACTTGCTCAGTCCTAGTGTCTCTCACTCGGTCCCTGTGTCTCCCTCTCGGTCCCTGAGTCTCCCTCTCTCGGTCCCTGTGTCTCTCTCGGTCTCTGTGACTTGCTCAGTACCAGTGTCTCTCAGTCGGTCCCTGTGTCTCTCTCTCGGTCCCTGTGTCTCTCTCTCTTGTTCCCTGTGTCTCACGCGGTCCCTGTGTCTCTCTCCCGGTCCCTGTGTCTCTCTCTCGGTCCCTGTCTCTCTCTCTGTCCCTGTGTCTCTCTCTCGGTCCCTGTGTCTCTCTCGGTCCCGGTGTCTCTCTTGTTGCCTGTGTCTCTCTCTTGCTCCCTGTGTCTTTCTCGGTCCCTGTGTCTCACTCGGTCCCTGTGTCTCTCCCGGTCCCTGTCTCTCTCTCTCAGTCCCTGTGTCTCTCTCTCTGTCCTGGTGTCTCTCTCTCGTTCACTGTGTCTCTCTCTCGGTCCCTGTGTCTCTCTCGGTCCCTGTATCTCTCTCTCACCTCTGTGTCTCTCTCGGTCCTGGTGTCTCTCTTGGTCCCTGTGTCTCTCAGTCCCTGTGTCTCTCTCTCTCGGTGCCTGTGTCTCTCTCTCGGACCCTGTGTCTCTCTCAGTCACTGTGTCTCTCTCGGTCCCTTTCACTCTCTCTCGGTCCCTGTATCTCTCTCTCGGTCCCTGTGTCTCTCTCGGTCCCTGTGACTCGCTCAGTCCCTGTGTCTCTCACTCGGTCCGTGTGTCTCTCTCTCGGTCCCTGTGTCTCTCTCTCTCTCAGTCCCTGTGTCTCTCTCGGTCCCTGTGTCTCTCACTCGGTCCCTGTCTCTCTCTCGGTCCCTGTGTCTCACTCGGTCCCTGTGTCTCTCTCTCGGTCCCTGTCTCTCTCTCTCGGTCCCTGTGTCTCTCTCATGATCCCTGTGTCTCTCTCGTTCCCTGTGTTTCTCTCTCGGTCCCTGTGTCTCTCTCGGTCCCTGTGACTCGCTGAGTCCCTGTGTCTCTCTTTCGGTCCCTGTGTCTCTCTCGGTCCCGGTGTCTCTCTCGTTCCCTGTGTCTCTCTCTTGCTCCCTGTGTCTTTCTCGGTCCCTGTGTCTCACTCGGTCCCTGTGTCTCTCCCGGTCCCTTTCTCTCTCTCTCAGTCCCTGTGTCTCTCTCTCTGTCCTGGTGTCTCTCTCTCGTTCAGTGTGTCTCTCTCTCGGTCCCTGTGTCTCTCTCGGTCCCTGTATCTCTCTCTCACCTCTGTGTCTCTCTCGGTCCTGGTGTCTCTCTTGGTCCCTGTGTCTCTCTCTCAATCCCTGTGTCTCTCTCTCGGTCCCTGTATCTGTCTCTCGGTCACTGTGTCTCTCTCGGTCCCTGTGACTCGCTCAGTCCCTGTGTCTCTCACTCGGTCCGTGTGTCTCTCTCTCGGTCCCTGTGTCTCTCTCTCTCGGTCCCTGTGTCTCTCTCGGTCCCTGTATCTCTCTCTCAGTCCCTGTGTCTCTCTCTCGGTGCCTGTGTCTCTCTCTCTCGGTCTCTGTGACTCCCTCAGTCCCTGTGTCTCTCTCCGTCCCTGTGTCTCTCACTCGGTCCCTGACTCTCTCTCGGTCCCTGGCTCTCTTTCTCGGTGCCTGCCTCTCTCTCTCGGTCACTATGTTTCTCTCGGTCCCTGTGTCTCTCTCTCGGTCCCTGTGTTTTTCTCGGTCCCTGTGACTGGCTCAGTCCCTGTGTCTCTCACTAGCTCCCTGTGTCTCTCTCGCTCCCTGTGTCTCTCTTTAGTTCCCTGTGTCTCTCTCGGTCACTGTGTTTCTCTCGGTCCCTGTGTCTCTCTCGGTCTCTGTCTCTCTCTCAGTCCCGGTGTCTCTCTCGGTCCCTGTGACTCGCTCAGTCCCTGTGTCTCTCTCTCGGTCCCTGTGTCTCTCGCGGTCCCTGTGACTCTCTCTCGGTCCCTGTGTCTCTCTTGGTCCCTGTGTCTCTCTCGGTCTCTGTGACTTGCTCAGTCCTAGTGTCTCTCACTCGGTCCCTGTGTCTCCCTCTCGGTCCCTGTGTCTCCCTCTCTCGTTCCCTGTGTCTCTCTCGGTCTCTGTGACTTGCTCAGTCCCAGTGTCTCTCAGTCGGTCCCTGTGTCTCTCTCTCGGTCCCTGTGTCTCTCTCTCTCGGTCCCTGTGTCTCACGCGGTCCCTGTGTCTCTCTCCCGGTCCCTGTGTCTCTCTCTCGGTCCCTGTCTCTCTCTCTGTCCCTGTGTCTCTCTCTCGGTCCCTGTGTCTCTCTCGGTCCCGGTGTCTCTCTCGTTGCCTGTGTCTCTCTCTTGCTCCCTGTGTCTTTCTCGGTCCCTGTGTCTCACTCGGTCCCTGTGTCTCTCCCGGTCCCTGTCTCACTCTCTCAGTCCCTGTGTCTCTCTCTCTGTCCTGGTGTCTCTCTCTCGTTCACTGTGTCTCTCTCTCGGTCCCTGTGTCTCTCTCGGTCCCTGTATCTCTCTCTCACCTCTGTGTCTCTCTCGGTCCTGGTGTCTCTCTTGGTCCCTGTGTCTCTCTCTCAGTCCCTGTGTCTCTCTCTCTCGGTGCCTGTGTCTCTCTCTCGGACCCTGTGTCTCTCTCAGTCACTGTGTCTCTCTCGGTCCCTTTCACTCTCTCTCGGTCCCTGTATCTCTCTCTCGGTCCCTGTGTCTCTCTCGGTCCCTGTGACTCGCTCAGTCCCTGTGTCTCTCACTCGGTCCGTGTGTCTCTCTCTCGGTCCCTGTGTCTCTCTCTCTCAGTCCCTGTGTCTCTCTCGGTCCCTGTGTCTCTCACTCGGTCCCTGTCTATCTCTCGGTCCCTGTGTCTCACTCGGTCCCTGTGTCTCTCTCTCGGTCCCTGTCTCTCTCTCTCGGTCCCTGTGTCTCTCTCATGGTCCCTGTGTCTCTCTCGTTCCCTGTGTTTCTCTCTCGGTCCCTGTGTCTCTCTCGGTCCCTGTGACTCGCTCAGTCCCTGTGTCTCTCTTTCGGTCCCTGTGTCTCTCTCGGTCCCGGTGTCTCTCTCGTTCCCTGTGTCTCTCTCTTGCTCCCTGTGTCTTTCTCGGTCCCTGTGTCTCACTCGGTCCCTGTGTCTCTCCCGGTCCCTGTCTCTCTCTCTCAGTCCCTGTGTCTCTCTCTCTGTCCTGGTGTCTCTCTCTCGTTCAGTGTGTCTCTCTCTCGGTCCCTGTGTCTCTCTCGGTCCCTGTATCTCTCTCTCACCTCTGTGTCTCTCTCGGTCCTGGTGTCTCTCTTGGTCCCTGTGTCTCTCTCTCAATCCCTGTGTCTCTCTCTCGGTGCCTGTGTCTCTCACTCGGTCCCTGTGTCTCTCTCAGTCACTGTGTCTCTCTCGGTCCCTGTCACTCTCTCTCGGTCCCTGTATCTGTCTCTCGGTCACTGTGTCTCTCTCGGTCCCTGTGACTCGCTCAGTCCCTGTGTCTCTCACTCGGTCCGTGTGTCTCTCTCTCGGTCCCTGTGTCTCTCTCTCTCGGTCCCTGTGTCTCTCTCGGTCCCTGTATCTCTCTCTCAGTCCCTGTGTCTCTCTCTCGGTGCCTGTGTCTCTCTCTCTCGGTCCCTGTGACTCCCTCAGTCCCTGTGTCTCTCTCGGTCCCTGTGTCTCTCACTCGGTCCCTGACTCTCTCTCGGTCCCTGTGTCTCTCTCAGTCACTGTGTCTCTCTCGGTCCCTGTCACTCTCTCTCGGTCCCTGTATCTGTCTCTCGGTCACTGTGTCTCTCTCGGTCCCTGTGACTCGCTCAGTCCCTGTGTCTCTCACTCGGTCCGTGTGTCTCTCTCTCGGTCCCTGTGTCTCTCTCTCTCGGTCCCTGTGTCTCTCTCGGTCCCTGTATCTCTCTCTCAGTCCCTGTGTCTCTCTCTCGGTGCCTGTGTCTCTCTCTCTCGGTCTCTGTGACTCCCTCAGTCCCTGTGTCTCTCTCCGTCCCTGTGTCTCTCACTCGGTCCCTGACTCTCTCTCGGCCCCTGGCTCTCTTTCTCGGTGCCTGCCTCTCTCTCTCGGTCACTATGTTTCTCTCGGTCCCTGTGTCTCTCTCTCGGTCCCTGTGTCTTTCTCGGTCCCTGTGACTGGCTCAGTCCCTGTGTCTCTCACTAGCTCCCTGTGTCTCTCTCGCTCCCTGTGTCTCTCTTTAGTTCCCTGTGTCTCTCTCGGTCACTGTGTTTCTCTCGGTCCCTGTGTCTCTCTCGGTCTCTGTCTCTCTCTCAGTCCCGGTGTCTCTCTCGGTCCCTGTGACTCGCTCAGTCCCTGTGTCTCTCTCTCGGTCCCTGTGTCTCTCGCGGTCCCTGTGTCTCTCTCTCGGTCCCTGTGTCTCTCTTGGTCCCTGTGTCTCTCTCGGTCTCTGTGACTTGCTCAGTCCTAGTGTCTCTCACTCGGTCCCTGTGTCTCCCTCTCGGTCCCTGTGTCTCCCTCTCTCGGTCCCTGTGTCTCTCTCGGTCTCTGTGACTTGCTCAGTCCCAGTGTCTCTCAGTCGGTCCCTGTGTCTCTCTCTCGGTCCCTGTGTCTCTCTCTCTCGGTCCCTGTGTCTCACGCGGTCCCTGTGTCTCTCTCCCGGTCCCTGTGTCTCTCTCTCGGTCCCTGTCTCTCTCTCTGTCCCTGTGTCTCTCTCTCTATCCCTCTGTCTCTCTCTCTGTCCCTGTGTCTCTCTCTCGGTCCCTGTGTCTCTCTCGGTCCCGGTGTCTCTCTCGTTGCCTGTGTCTCTCTCTTGCTCCCTGTGTCTTTCTCGGTCCCTGTGTCTCACTCGGTCCCTGTGTCTCTCCCGGTCCCTGTCTCTCTCTCTCAGTCCCTGTGTCTCTCTCTCTGTCCTGGTGTCTCTCTCTCGTTCACTGTGTCTCTCTCTCGGTCCCTGTGTCTCTCTCGGTCCCTGTATCTCTCTCTCACCTCTGTGTCTCTCTCGGTCCTGGTGTCTCTCTTGGTCCCTGTGTCTCTCTCTCAGTCCCTGTGTCTCTCTCTCTCGGTGCCTGTGTCTCTCTCTCGGACCCTGTGTCTCTCTCAGTCACTGTGTCTCTCTCGGTCCCTTTCACTCTCTCTCGGTCCCTGTATCTCTCTCTCGGTCCCTGTGTCTCTCTCGGTCCCTGTGACTCGCTCAGTCCCTGTGTCTCTCACTCGGTCCGTGTGTCTCTCTCTCGGTCCCTGTGTCTCTCTCTCTCAGTCCCTGTGTCTCTCTCGGTCCCTGTGTCTCTCACTCGGTCCCTGTCTCTCTCTCGGTCCCTGTGTCTCACTCGGTCCCTGTGTCTCTCTCTCGGTCCCTGTCTCTCTCTCTCGGTCCCTGTGTCTCTCTCATGGTCCCTGTGTCTCTCTCGTTCCCTGTGTTTCTCTCTCGGTCCCTGTGTCTCTCTCGGTCCCTGTGACTCGCTCAGTCCCTGTGTCTCTCTTTCGGTCCCTGTGTCTCTCTCGTTCCCTGTGTTTCTCTCTCGGTCCCTATGTCTCTCTCTCTCGGTCCCTGTGTCTCTCTCTCTCGGTCCCTGTGTCTCTCTCGGTCCCTGTGTCTCTCTCTCTCGGTCCCTGTGTCTCTCTCGGTCTCTGTGACTTGCTCAGTCCCAGTGTCTCTCACTTGGTCCCTGTGTCTCTCTCTCGGACCCTGTGCCTCTCTCGGCCCTGGTGTGTCTCTTGGTCCCTGTGTCTCTCGCTCCGTACCTGTGTCTCTATCCCAGTCCCTGTGTCTCTCTCTCGGTGCCTGTGTCTCTCTCTCGGTCCCTGTGACTCCCTCAGTCCCTGTGTCTCTCTCGGTCCCTGTGTCTCTCTCTCTCTGTCCCGGTGTCTCTCTCTCGGTCCCTGTGACTCCCTCAGTCCCTGTGTCTCTCTCGGTCCCTGTGCCTCTCTCTCGGTCCCTGTGTCTCTCTCTCGGTCCCTGTGTCTCTCGCTCCGTCCCTGTGTCTCTATCCCAGTCCCTGTGTCTCTCTCTCTCTCGGTCCCTGTGTCTCTCTCGGTCCCTGTGTCTCTCTCGGCCCTGGTGTGTCTCTTGGTCCCTGTGTCTCTCGCTCCGTCCCTGTGTCTCTATCCCAGTCCCTGTGTCTCTCTCTCGGTGCCTGTGTCTCTCTCTCGGTCCCTGTGACTCCCTCAGTCCCTGTGTCTCTCTCGGTCCCTGTGCCTCTCTCTCGGTCCCTGTGTCTCTCTCTCGGTCCCTGTGTCTCTCTCGGTCCCTGTGACTCGCTCAGTCCCTGTGTCTCTCACTAGGTCCCTGTGTCTCTCCCTCGGTCACTGTGTCTCTCTCGGTCCCTGTGTCTCTCTCTAGGTCCCTGTGTCTCCCTCGGTCACTGTGTCTCTCTCGGTCCTTGTGTCTCTCTCTAGGTCCCTGTGTCTCTCTAGGTCCCTGTGTCTCTCCCTCGGTCACTGTGTCTCTCTCGGTCCTTGTGTCTCTCTCTAGGTCCCTGTGTCTCCCTCGGTCACTGTGTTTCTCTCAGTCCCTGTGTCTCTCTCATGGTCCCTGTGTCCCTTTCGGTCCCTGTGGCTCTCTCTCGGTCCCGGTGTCTCTCTCGGTCCCTGTGACTCGCTCAGTCCCTGTGTCTCTCCCTCGGTCACTGTGTCTCTCTCGGTCCCTGTGTCTCTCTCGGTCACTGTGTTTCTCTCGGTCCCTGTGTCTCTCTCTCTCGGTCCCTGTGTCTCTCTCTCTCGGTCCCTGTGTCTCTCTCGGTCCCTGTCACTCTCTCTCGGTCCCTGTATCTGTCTCTCGGTCACTGTGTCTCTCTCGGTCCCTGTGACTCGCTCAGTCCCTGTGTCTCTCACTCGGTCCGTGTGTCTCTCTCTCGGTCCCTGTGTCTCTCTCTCTCGGCCCCTGTGTCTCTCTCGGTCCCTGTATCTCTCTCTCAGTCCCTGTGTCTCTCTCTCGGTGCCTGTGTCTCTCTCTCTCGGTCTCTGTGACTCCCTCAGTCCCTGTGTCTCTCTCCGTCCCTGTGTCTCTCACTCGGTCCCTGACTCTCTCTCGGTCCCTGGCTCTCTTTCTCGGTGCCTGCCTCTCTCTCTCGGTCACTATGTTTCTCTCGGTCCCTGTGTCTCACTCTCGGTCCCTGTGTCTTTCTCGGTCCCTGTGACTGGCTCAGTCCCTGTGTCTCTCACTAGCTCCCTGTGTCTCTCTCGCTCCCTGTGTCTCTCTTTAGTTCCCTGTGTCTCTCTCGGTCACTGTGTTTCTCTCGGTCCCTGTGTCTCTCTCGGTCTCTGTCTCTCTCTCAGTCCCGGTGTCTCTCTCGGTCCCTGTGACTCGCTCAGTCCCTGTGTCTCTCTCTCGGTCCCTGTGTCTCTCGCGGTCCCTGTGTCTCTCTCTCGGTCCCTGTGTCTCTCTTGGTCCCTGTGTCTCTCTCGGTCTCTGTGACTTGCTCAGTCCTAGTGTCTCTCACTCGGTCCCTGTGTCTCCCTCTCGGTCCCTGTGTCTCCCTCTCTCGGTCCCTGTGTCTCTCTCGGTCTCTGTGACTTGCTCAGTCCCAGTGTCTCTCAGTCGGTCCCTGTGTCTCTCTCTCGGTCCCTGTGTCTCTCTCTCTCGGTCCCTGTGTCTCACGCGGTCCCTGTGTCTCTCTCCCGGTCCCTGTGTCTCTCTCTCGGTCCCTGTCTCTCTCTCTGTCCCTGTGTCTCTCTCTCGGTCCCTGTGTCTCTCTCGGTCCCGGTGTCTCTCTCGTTGCCTGTGTCTCTCTCTTGCTCCCTGTGTCTTTCTCGGTCCCTGTGTCTCACTCGGTCCCTGTGTCTCTCCCGGTCCCTGTCTCTCTCTCTCAGTCCCTGTGTCTCTCTCTCTGTCCTGGTGTCTCTCTCTCGTTCACTGTGTCTCTCTCTCGGTCCCTGTGTCTCTCTCGGTCCCTGTATCTCTCTCTCACCTCTGTGTCTCTCTCGGTCCTGGTGTCTCTCTTGGTCCCTGTGTCTCTCTCTCAGTCCCTGTGTCTCTCTCTCTCGGTGCCTGTGTCTCTCTCTCGGACCCTGTGTCTCTCTCAGTCACTGTGTCTCTCTCGGTCCCTTTCACTCTCTCTCGGTCCCTGTATCTCTCTCTCGGTCCCTGTGTCTCTCTCGGTCCCTGTGACTCGCTCAGTCCCTGTGTCTCTCACTCGGTCCGTGTGTCTCTCTCTCGGTCCCTGTGTCTCTCTCTCTCAGTCCCTGTGTCTCTCTCGGTCCCTGTGTCTCTCACTCGGTCCCTGTCTCTCTCTCGGTCCCTGTGTCTCACTCGGTCCCTGTGTCTCTCTCTCGGTCCCTGTCTCTCTCTCTCGGTCCCTGTGTCTCTCTCATGGTCCCTGTGTCTCTCTCGTTCCCTGTGTTTCTCTCTCGGTCCCTGTGTCTCTCTCGGTCCCTGTGACTCGCTCAGTCCCTGTGTCTCTCTTTCGGTCCCTGTGTCTCTCTCGGTCCCGGTGTCTCTCTCGTTCCCTGTGTCTCTCTCTTGCTCCCTGTGTCTTTCTCGGTCCCTGTGTCTCACTCGGTCCCTGTGTCTCTCCCGGTCCCTGTCTCTCTCTCTCAGTCCCTGTGTCTCTCTCTCTGTCCTGGTGTCTCTCTCTCGTTCAGTGTGTCTCTCTCTCGGTCCCTGTGTCTCTCTCGGTCCCTGTATCTCTCTCTCACCTCTGTGTCTCTCTCGGTCCTGGTGTCTCTCTTGGTCCCTGTGTCTCTCTCTCAATCCCTGTGTCTCTCTCTCGGTGCCTGTGTCTCTCACTCGGTCCCTGTGTCTCTCTCAGTCACTGTGTCTCTCTCGGTCCCTGTATCTCTCTCTCGGTCCCTGTATCTCTCTCTCGGTCACTGTGTCTCTCTCGGTCCCTGTGACTCGCTCAGTCCCTGTGTCTCTCACTCGGTCCGTGTGTCTCTCTCTCGGTCCCTGTGTCTGTCTCTCTCGGTCCCTGTGTCTCTCTCGGTCCCTGTATCTCTCTCTCAGTCCCTGTGTCTCTCTCTCGGTGCCTGTGTCTCTCTCTCTCGGTCCCTGTGACTCCCTCAGTCCCTGTGTCTCTCTCGGTCCCTGTGTCTCTCACTCGGTCCCTGACTCTCTCTCGGTCCCTGTGTCTCTCTCAGTCACTGTGTCTCTCTCGGTCCCTGTCACTCTCTCTCGGTCCCTGTATCTGTCTCTCGGTCACTGTGTCTCTCTCGGTCCCTGTGACTCGCTCAGTCCCTGTGTCTCTCACTCGGTCCGTGTGTCTCTCTCTCGGTCCCTGTGTCTCTCTCTCTCGGTCCCTGTGTCTCTCTCGGTCCCTGTATCTCTCTCTCAGTCCCTGTGTCTCTCTCTCGGTGCCTGTGTCTCTCTCTCTCGGTCTCTGTGACTCCCTCAGTCCCTGTGTCTCTCTCCGTCCCTGTGTCTCTCACTCGGTCCCTGACTCTCTCTCGGTCCCTGGCTCTCTTTCTCGGTGCCTGCCTCTCTCTCTCGGTCACTATGTTTCTCTCGGTCCCTGTGTCTCTCTCTCGGTCCCTGTGTCTTTCTCGGTCCCTGTGACTGGCTCAGTCCCTGTGTCTCTCACTAGCTCCCTGTGTCTCTCTCGCTCCCTGTGTCTCTCTTTAGTTCCCTGTGTCTCTCTCGGTCACTGTGTTTCTCTCGGTCCCTGTGTCTCTCTCGGTCTCTGTCTCTCTCTCAGTCCCGGTGTCTCTCTCGGTCCCTGTGACTCGCTCAGTCCCTGTGTCTCTCTCTCGGTCCCTGTGTCTCTCGCGGTCCCTGTGTCTCTCTCTCGGTCCCTGTGTCTCTCTTGGTCCCTGTGTCTCTCTCGGTCTCTGTGACTTGCTCAGTCCTAGTGTCTCTCACTCGGTCCCTGTGTCTCCCTCTCGGTCCCTGTGTCTCCCTCTCTCGGTCCCTGTGTCTCTCTCGGTCTCTGTGACTTGCTCAGTCCCAGTGTCTCTCAGTCGGTCCCTGTGTCTCTCTCTCGGTCCCTGTGTCTCTCTCTCTCTCGTTCCCTGTGTCTCACGCGGTCCCTGTGTCTCTCTCCCGGTCCCTGTGTCTCTCTCTCGGTCCCTGTCTCTCTCTCTGTCCCTGTGTCTCTCTCTCGGTCCCTGTGTCTCTCTCGGTCCCGGTGTCTCTCTTGTTGCCTGTGTCTCTCTCTTGCTCCCTGTGTCTTTCTCGGTCCCTGTGTCTCACTCGGTCCCTGTGTCTCTCCCGGTCCCTGTCTCTCTCTCTCAGTCCCTGTGTCTCTCTCTCTGTCCTGGTGTCTCTCTCTCGTTCACTGTGTCTCTCTCTCGGTCCCTGTGTCTCTCTCGGTCCCTGTATCTCTCTCTCACCTCTGTGTCTCTCTCGGTCCTGGTGTCTCTCTTGGTCCCTGTGTCTCTCTCTCAGTCCCTGTGTCTCTCTCTCTCGGTGCCTGTGTCTCTCTCTCGGACCCTGTGTCTCTCTCAGTCACTGTGTCTCTCTCGGTCCCTTTCACTCTCTCTCGGTCCCTGTATCTCTCCCTCGGTCCCTGTGTCTCTCTCGGTCCCTGTGACTCGCTCAGTCCCTGTGTCTCTCACTCGGTCCGTGTGTCTCTCTCTCGGTCCCTGTGTCTCTCTCTCTCAGTCCCTGTGTCTCTCTCGGTCCCTGTGTCTCTCACTCGGTCCCTGTCTCTCTCTCGGTCCCTGTGTCTCACTCGGTCCCTGTGTCTCTCTCTCGGTCCCTGTCTCTCTCTCTCGGTCCCTGTGTCTCTCTCATGGTCCCTGTGTCTCTCTCGTTCCCTGTGTTTCTCTCTCGGTCCCTGTGTCTCTCTCGGTCCCTGTGACTCGCTCAGTCCCTGTGTCTCTCTTTCGGTCCCTGTGTCTCTCTCGGTCCCGGTGTCTCTCTCGTTCCCTGTGTCTCTCTCTTGCTCCCTGTGTCTTTCTCGGTCCCTGTGTCTCACTCGGTCCCTGTGTCTCTCCCGGTCCCTGTCTCTCTCTCTCAGTCCCTGTGTCTCTCTCTCTGTCCTGGTGTCTCTCTCTCGTTCAGTGTGTCTCTCTCTCGGTCCCTGTGTCTCTCTCGGTCCCTGTATCTCTCTCTCACCTCTGTGTCTCTCTCGGTCCTGGTGTCTCTCTTGGTCCCTGTGTCTCTCTCTCAATCCCTGTGTCTCTCTCTCGGTCCCTGTATCTGTCTCTCGGTCACTGTGTCTCTCTCGGTCCCTGTGACTCGCTCAGTCCCTGTGTCTCTCACTCGGTCCGTGTGTCTCTCTCTCGGTCCCTGTGTCTCTCTCTCTCGGTCCCTGTGTCTCTCTCGGTCCCTGTATCTCTCTCTCAGTCCCTGTGTCTCTCTCTCGGTGCCTGTGTCTCTCTCTCTCGGTCTCTGTGACTCCCTCAGTCCCTGTGTCTCTCTCCGTCCCTGTGTCTCTCACTCGGTCCCTGACTCTCTCTCGGTCCCTGGCTCTCTTTCTCGGTGCCTGCCTCTCTCTCTCGGTCACTATGTTTCTCTCGGTCCCTGTGTCTCTCTCTCGGTCCCTGTGTCTTTCTCGGTCCCTGTGACTGGCTCAGTCCCTGTGTCTCTCACTAGCTCCCTGTGTCTCTCTCGCTCCCTGTGTCTCTCTTTAGTTCCCTGTGTCTCTCTCGGTCACTGTGTTTCTCTCGGTCCCTGTGTCTCTCTCGGTCTCTGTCTCTCTCTCAGTCCCGGTGTCTCTCTCGGTCCCTGTGACTCGCTCAGTCCCTGTGTCTCTCTCTCGGTCCCTGTGTCTCTCGCGGTCCCTGTGACTCTCTCTCGGTCCCTGTGTCTCTCTTGGTCCCTGTGTCTCTCTCGGTCTCTGTGACTTGCTCAGTCCTAGTGTCTCTCACTCGGTCCCTGTGTCTCCCTCTCGGTCCCTGTGTCTCCCTCTCTCGGTCCCTGTGTCTCTCTCGGTCTCTGTGACTTGCTCAGTCCCAGTGTCTCTCAGTCGGTCCCTGTGTCTCTCTCTCGGTCCCTGTGTCTCTCTCTCTCGGTCCCTGTGTCTCACGCGGTCCCTGTGTCTCTCTCCCGGTCCCTGTGTCTCTCTCTCGGTCCCTGTCTCTCTCTCTGTCCCTGTGTCTCTCTCTCGGTCCCTGTGTCTCTCTCGGTCCCGGTGTCTCTCTCGTTGCCTGTGTCTCTCTCTTGCTCCCTGTGTCTTTCTCGGTCCCTGTGTCTCACTCGGTCCCTGTGTCTCTCCCGGTCCCTGTCTCTCTCTCTCAGTCCCTGTGTCTCTCTCTCTGTCCTGGTGTCTCTCTCTCGTTCACTGTGTCTCTCTCTCGGTCCCTGTGTCTCTCTCGGTCCCTGTATCTCTCTCTCACCTCTGTGTCTCTCTCGGTCCTGGTGTCTCTCTTGGTCCCTGTGTCTCTCTCTCAGTCCCTGTGTCTCTCTCTCTCGGTGCCTGTGTCTCTCTCTCGGACCCTGTGTCTCTCTCAGTCACTGTGTCTCTCTCGGTCCCTTTCACTCTCTCTCGGTCCCTGTATCTCTCTCTCGGTCCCTGTGTCTCTCTCGGTCCCTGTGACTCGCTCAGTCCCTGTGTCTCTCACTCGGTCCGTGTGTCTCTCTCTCGGTCCCTGTGTCTCTCTCTCTCAGTCCCTGTGTCTCTCTCGGTCCCTGTGTCTCTCACTCGGTCCCTGTCTCTCTCTCGGTCCCTGTGTCTCACTCGGTCCCTGTGTCTCTCTCTCGGTCCCTGTCTCTCTCTCTCGGTCCCTGTGTCTCTCTCATGGTCCCTGTGTCTCTCTCGTTCCCTGTGTTTCTCTCTCGGTCCCTGTGTCTCTCTCGGTCCCTGTGACTCGCTCAGTCCCTGTGTCTCTCTTTCGGTCCCTGTGTCTCTCTCGGTCCCGGTGTCTCTCTCGTTCCCTGTGTCTCTCTCTTGCTCCCTGTGTCTTTCTCGGTCCCTGTGTCTCACTCGGTCCCTGTGTCTCTCCCGGTCCCTGTCTCTCTCTCTCAGTCCCTGTGTCTCTCTCTCTGTCCTGGTGTCTCTCTCTCGTTCAGTGTGTCTCTCTCTCGGTCCCTGTGTCTCTCTCGGTCCCTGTATCTCTCTCTCACCTCTGTGTCTCTCTCGGTCCTGGTGTCTCTCTTGGTCCCTGTGTCTCTCTCTCAATCCCTGTGTCTCTCTCTCGGTGCCTGTGTCTCTCACTCGGTCCCTGTGTCTCTCTCAGTCACTGTGTCTCTTTCGGTCCCTGTCACTCTCTCTCGGTCCCTGTATCTCTCTCTCGGTCACTGTGTCTCTCTCGGTCCCTGTGACTCGCTCAGTCCCTGTGTCTCTCACTCGGTCCGTGTGTCTCTCTCTCGGTCCCTGTGTCTCTCTCTCTCGGTCCCTGTGTCTCTCTCGGTCCCTGTATCTCTCTCTCAGTCCCTGTGTCTCTCTCTCGGTGCCTGTGTCTCTCTCTCTCGGTCCCTGTGACTCCCTCAGTCCCTGTGTCTCTCTCGGTCCCTGTGTCTCTCACTCGGTCCCTGACTCTCTCTCGGTCCCTGTGTCTCTCTCAGTCACTGTGTCTCTCTCGGTCCCTGTCACTCTCTCTCGGTCCCTGTATCTGTCTCTCGGTCACTGTGTCTCTCTCGGTCCCTGTGACTCGCTCAGTCCCTGTGTCTCTCACTCGGTCCGTGTGTCTCTCTCTCGGTCCCTGTGTCTCTCTCTCTCGGTCCCTGTGTCTCTCTCGGTCCCTGTATCTCTCTCTCAGTCCCTGTGTCTCTCTCTCGGTGCCTGTGTCTCTCTCTCTCGGTCTCTGTGACTCCCTCAGTCCCTGTGTCTCTCTCCGTCCCTGTGTCTCTCACTCGGTCCCTGACTCTCTCTCGGTCCCTGGCTCTCTTTCTCGGTGCCTGCCTCTCTCTCTCGGTCACTATGTTTCTCTCGGTCCCTGTGTCTCTCTCTCGGTCCCTGTGTCTTTCTCGGTCCCTGTGACTGGCTCAGTCCCTGTGTCTCTCACTAGCTCCCTGTGTCTCTCTCGCTCCCTGTGTCTCTCTTTAGTTCCCTGTGTCTCTCTCGGTCACTGTGTTTCTCTCGGTCCCTGTGTCTCTCTCGGTCTCTGTCTCTCTCTCAGTCCCGGTGTCTCTCTCGGTCCCTGTGACTCGCTCAGTCCCTGTGTCTCTCTCTCGGTCCCTGTGTCTCTCGCGGTCCCTGTGTCTCTCTCTCGGTCCCTGTGTCTCTCTTGGTCCCTGTGTCTCTCTCGGTCTCTGTGACTTGCTCAGTCCTAGTGTCTCTCACTCGGTCCCTGTGTCTCCCTCTCGGTCCCTGTGTCTCCCTCTCTCGGTCCCTGTGTCTCTCTCGGTCTCTGTGACTTGCTCAGTCCCAGTGTCTCTCAGTCGGTCCCTGTGTCTCTCTCTCGGTCCCTGTGTCTCTCTCTCTCGGTCCCTGTGTCTCACGCGGTCCCTGTGTCTCTCTCCCGGTCCCTGTGTCTCTCTCTCGGTCCCTGTCTCTCTCTCTGTCCCTGTGTCTCTCTCTCTATCCCTCTGTCTCTCTCTCTGTCCCTGTGTCTCTCTCTCGGTCCCTGTGTCTCTCTCGGTCCCGGTGTCTCTCTCGTTGCCTGTGTCTCTCTCTTGCTCCCTGTGTCTTTCTCGGTCCCTGTGTCTCACTCGGTCCCTGTGTCTCTCCCGGTCCCTGTCTCTCTCTCTCAGTCCCTGTGTCTCTCTCTCTGTCCTGGTGTCTCTCTCTCGTTCACTGTGTCTCTCTCTCGGTCCCTGTGTCTCTCTCGGTCCCTGTATCTCTCTCTCACCTCTGTGTCTCTCTCGGTCCTGGTGTCTCTCTTGGTCCCTGTGTCTCTCTCTCAGTCCCTGTGTCTCTCTCTCTCGGTGCCTGTGTCTCTCTCTCGGACCCTGTGTCTCTCTCAGTCACTGTGTCTCTCTCGGTCCCTTTCACTCTCTCTCGGTCCCTGTATCTCTCTCTCGGTCCCTGTGTCTCTCTCGGTCCCTGTGACTCGCTCAGTCCCTGTGTCTCTCACTCGGTCCGTGTGTCTCTCTCTCGGTCCCTGTGTCTCTCTCTCTCAGTCCCTGTGTCTCTCTCGGTCCCTGTGTCTCTCACTCGGTCCCTGTCTCTCTCTCGGTCCCTGTGTCTCACTCGGTCCCTGTGTCTCTCTCTCGGTCCCTGTCTCTCTCTCTCGGTCCCTGTGTCTCTCTCATGGTCCCTGTGTCTCTCTTTCGGTCCCTGTGTCTCTCTCGTTCCCTGTGTTTCTCTCTCGGTCCCTATGTCTCTCTCTCTCGGTCCCTGTGTCTCTCTCTCTCGGTCCCTGTGTCTCTCTCGGTCCCTGTGTCTCTCTCTCTCGGTCCCTGTGTCTCTCTCGGTCCCTGTGTCTCTCTCACTCGGTCCCTGTGTCTCTCTCGGTCTCTGTGACTTGCTCAGTCCCAGTGTCTCTCACTTGGTCCCTGTGTCTCTCTCTCGGACCCTGTGCCTCTCTCGGCCCTGGTGTGTCTCTTGGTCCCTGTGTCTCTCGCTCCGTACCTGTGTCTCTATCCCAGTCCCTGTGTCTCTCTCTCGGTGCCTGTGTCTCTCTCTCGGTCCCTGTGACTCCCTCAGTCCCTGTGTCTCTCCGGTCCCTGTGTCTCTCTCTCTCTGTCCCGGTGTCTCTCTCTCGGTCCCTGTGACTCCCTCAGTCCCTGTGTCTCTCTCGGTCCCTGTGCCTCTCTCTCGGTCCCTGTGTCTCTCTCTCGGTCCCTGTGTCTCTCGCTCCGTCCCTGTGTCTCTATCCCAGTCCCTGTGTCTCTCTCTCTCTCGGTCCCTGTGTCTCTCTCTCGGTCCCTGTGACTCCCTCAGTCCCTGTGTCTCTCTCGGTCCCTGTGCCTCTCTCTCGGTCCCTGTGTCTCTCTCTCGGTCCCTGTGTCTCTCTCGGTCCCTGTGACTCGCTCAGTCCCTGTGTCTCTCACTAGGTCCCTGTGTCTCTCCCTCGGTCACTGTGTCTCTCTCGGTCCCTGTGTCTCTCTCTAGGTCCCTGTGTCTCCCTCGGTCACTGTGTCTCTCTCGGTCCTTGTGTCTCTCTCTAGGTCCCTGTGTCTCTCTAGGTCCCTGTGTCTCTCCCTCGGTCACTGTGTCTCTCTCGGTCCTTGTGTCTCTCTCTAGGTCCCTGTGTCTCCCTCGGTCACTGTGTTTCTCTCAGTCCCTGTGTCTCTCTCATGGTCCCTGTGTCCCTTTCGGTCCCTGTGGCTCTCTCTCGGTCCCGGTGTCTCTCTCGGTCCCTGTGACTCGCTCAGTCCCTGTGTCTCTCCCTCGGTCACTGTGTCTCTCTCGGTCCCTGTGTCTCTCTCGGTCACTGTGTTTCTCTCGGTCCCTGTGTCTCTCTCGGTCACTGTGTTTCTCTCGGTCCCTGAGTCTCTCTCGTTCCCTGTGTCTCTCTCGGCCCCTGTGTTTCTCTCTCGGTCCCTGTGTCTCTCTCTCTCGGTCCCTGTGTCTCTCTCTCTCGGTCCCTGTGTCTCTCTCGGTCCCTGTGTCTCTCTCTCTCGGTCCCTGTGTCTCTCTCTCTCGGTCCCTGTGTCTCTCTCGGTCCCTGTGTCTCTCTCTCTCGGTCCCTGCGTCTCTCTCTCTCGGTCCCTGTGTCTCTCTCGGTCCCTGTCTCTCTCTCTCAGTCCCTGTGTCTCTCACTCGGTCCCTATGTCTCTCTCTCGGTCCCTGTGTCTCTCTCTCTCTCGGTCCCTGTGTCTCTCTCGGTCCCTGTGTTTCTCTCTCTCAGTCCCTGTGTCTCTCTCGGTCCTGGTGTGTCTCTCGGTCCCTGTGTCTCTCACTCGGTCCCTGTGTCTCTCACTCGGTCCCTGTCTCTCTCTCGGTCCCTGTGTCTCACTCGCTCCCTGTTTCTCTCTCTCAGTTTCAGTGTCTCACTCGGTCCCTGTGTCTCTCTCTCTCGGACCCTGTCTCTCTCTCTCGGTCCCTGTGTCTCACGCGGTCCCTGTGTCTCTCTCTCTCAGTCCCTGTGTCTCTCTCGGTCACTGTCTCTCTCTGGGTCCCTGTGTCTCTCTCGGTCTCTGTGTCTCACTCGGTCCCGGTGTCTCTCACTCGGTCCCTGTCTCTCTCTCGGTCCCTGTGTCTCACTCGCTCCCTGTGTCTCACTCGGTCCCTGTGTCTCTCTCTCTCAGTTTCAGTGTCTCTCTCGGTCCCTGTGTCTCTCTGTCTCGGTCCCTGTGTCTCACTCGGTCACTGTCTCTCTCTCGGTCCCTGTGTCTCTCTCGGTCCCTGTGTCTCTCTCGGTCCCTGTGTCTCTCTCGGTCCCTCTGTCTCTCTCGGTCCCTGTGTCTCTCTCGGTCCTTCTGTCTCTCTCTCGCTCCCTGTCTTTCTCCCTCGGACGATTGTGTCTCTCTCTCTGTCTCTGTGTCTCACTCGGTCCCTGTGTCTCACTCGGTCCCTGTGTCTCTCTGGGTCCCTGTGACTCTCTCGGTCCCTGTGTCTCTCTCTCGCTCCCTGTCTTTCTCTCTCGGACGATTGTGTCTCTCTCTCCCTGTGTCTCACTCGGTCCCTGTCTCTCTCTCTCTCAGTTTCAGTGTGTCTGTCGTTCCCTGTGTCTCTCTCTCGGTCCCTGTGACTCTCCCGGTTCCTGTGTCTCTCTCGGTCCCTGTGTCACTCTCTGGGTCCCTGTCTCTCTCTCGGTCCCTGTGTCTCACTCGGTCCCTGTGTTTCTCTCTCGGTCCCTGTCTCTCTCTCGGTCCCTGTGTCTCTCACTCGGTACCTGTCTCTGTCTCGGTCCCTGTGTCTCTCTCTCTCGGTCCCTGTCTCTCTCTCGGTCCCTGTGTCTCTCTCTCTCGGTCAATGTGTCTCTCTCAGCCCTGGTGTGTCTCTTGGTCCCTGTGTCTCTCGCTCCGTCCCTGTGTCTCTATCTCAGTCCCTGTGTCTCTCTCTCGGTGCCTGTGTCTCTCTCTCGGTCCCTGTGACTCCCTCAGTCCCTGTGTCTCTCTCGGTCCCTGTGCCTCTCTCTCGGTCCCTGTGTCACTCTCTCGGTCCCTGTGTCTCTCTCGGTCCCTGTGACTCGCTCAGTCCCTGTGTCTCTCACTAGGTCCCTGTGTCTCTCCCTCGGTCCCTGTGTCTCTCTCGGTCGCTGTGTCTCACTCGGTCCCTGTGTCTCTCTCGGTCCTTGTGCCTCTCTCTCGGTCCCTGTGTCTCTCTCTCTCAATCCCTGTGTCTCTCTCGGTCACTGTCTCTCTCTGGGTCCCTGTGTCTCTCTCGGTCTCTGTGTCTCACTCGGTCCCTGTGTCTCTCACTCGGTCCCTGTCTCTCTCTCGGTCCCTGTGTCTCACTCGCTCCCTGTCTCTCTCTCTCAGTTTCAGTGTCTCTCTCGGTCCCTGTGTCTCACTCGGTCCCTGTCACTCTCTCGGTCCCTGTGTCTCTCTCTCGGTCCCTGTGTCTCACTCGGTCCCTGTGAATCTCTCGGACCCTGCTTCTCCCTCTCACCCCTGTGTCTCCCTCAGTCCCTGTGTCTCTCTCGGTCCCTGTGCCTCTCTCTCGGTCCCTGTGTCTCTCTCTCGGTCCCTGTGTCTCTCTCGGTCCCTGTGACTCGCTCAGTCCCTGTGTCTCTCTCTCTCGGTCCCTGTGTCTCTCTCGTTCCCTGTGTCTCTCTCGGCCCCTGTGTTTCTCTCTCGGTCCCTGTGTCTCTCTCTCTCGGTCCCTGTGTCTCTCTCTCTCGGTCCCTGTGTCTCTCTCGGTCCCTGTGTCTCTCTCTCGGTCCCTGTGTCTCTCTCTCGGTCCCTGTGTCTCTCTCGGTCCCTGTGTTTCTCTCTCTCAGTCCCTGTGTCTCTCTCGGTCCTGGTGTGTCTCTCGGTCCCTGTGTCTCTCACTCGGTCCCTGTGTCTCTCACTCGGACCCTGTCTCTCTCTCGGTCCCTGTGTCTCACTCGCTCCCTGTTTCTCTCTCTCAGTTTCAGTGTCTCTGTCGGTCCCTGTGACTCTCTCTGGGTCCCTGTGTCTCACTCGGTTCCTGTTACTCTCTCTTTCCCTGTGTCTCACTCGGTCCCTGTGTCTCTCTCTCTCGGACCCTGTCTCTCTCTCTCGGTCCCTGTGTCTCACGCGGTCCCTGTGTCTCTCTCTCGGTCCCTGTCTCTCTCTCGGTCCCTGTGTCTCTCTCGGTCGCTGTGTCTCACTCGGTCCCTGTGTCTCTCTCGGTCCTTGTGCCTCTCTCTCGGTCCCTGTGTCTCTCTCTCTCAGTCCCTGTGTCTCTCTCGGTCACTGTCTCTCTCTGGGTCCCTGTGTCTCTCTCGGTCTCTGTGTCTCACTCGGTCCCGGTGTCTCTCACTCGGTCCCTGTCTCTCTCTCGGTCCCTGTGTCTCACTCGCTCCCTGTCTCTCTCTCTCAGTTTCAGTGTCTCTCTCGGTCCCTGTGTCAATCTGTCTCGGTCCCTGTGTCTCACTCGGTCCCTGTGAATCTCTCGGACCCTGCTTCTCCCTCTCACCCCTGTGTCTCTCTCGGACACTGTCTCTCTCTCGGTCCCTGTGTCTCTCTCGGTCCCTGTGTCTCTCTCGGTCCCTGTGTCTCTCTCGGTCCCTCTGTCTCTCTCGGTCCCTGTGTCTCTCTCGGTCCTTCTGTCTCTCTCTCGCTCCCTGTCTTTCTCTCTCGGACGATTGTGTCTCTCTCTCGGTCTCTGTGTCTCACTCGGTCCCTGTGTCTCACTCGGTCCCTGTGTCTCTCTGGGTCCCTCTGTCTCTCTCGGTCCCTGTGTCTCTCTCGGTCCTTCTGTCTCTCTCTCGCTCCCTGTCTTTCTCTCTCGGACGATTGTGTCTCCCTCTCACCCCTGTGTCTCCCTCAGTCCCTGTGTCTCTCTCGGTCCCTGTGCCTCTCTCTCGGTCCCTGTGTCTCTCTCGGTCCCTGTGTCTCTCTCGGTCCCTCTGTCTCTCTCGGTCCCTGTGTCTCTCTCGGTCCTTCTGTCTCTCTCTCGCTCCCTGTCTTTCTCTCTCGGACGATTGTGTCTCCCTCTCACCCCTGTGTCTCCCTCAGTCCCTGTGTCTCTCTCGGTCCCTGTGCCTCTCTCTCGGTCCCTGTGTCTCTCTCTCGGTCCCTGTGTCTCTCTCGGTCCCTGTGACTCGCTCAGTCCCTGTGTCTCTCTCTCTCGGTCCCTGTGTCTCTCTCGTTCCCTGTGTCTCTCTCGGCCCCTGTGTTTCTCTCTCGGTCCCTGTGTCTCTCTCTCTCGGTCCCTGTGTCTCTCTCTCTCGGTCCCTGTGTCTCTCTCGGTCCCTGTGTCTCTCTCTCGGTCCCTGTGTCTCTCTCTCGGTCCCTGTGTCTCTCTCTCTCTCGGTCCCTGTGTCTCTCTCGGTCCCTGTGTTTCTCTCTCTCAGTCCCTGTGTCTCTCTCGGTCCTGGTGTGTCTCTCGGTCCCTGTGTCTCTCACTCGGTCCCTGTGTCTCTCACTCGGACCCTGTCTCTCTCTCGGTCCCTGTGTCTCACTCGCTCCCTGTTTCTCTCTCTCAGTTTCAGTGTCTCTGTCGGTCCCTGTGACTCTCTCTGGGTCCCTGTGTCTCACTCGGTTCCTGTTACTCTCTCTTTCCCTGTGTCTCACTCGGTCCCTGTGTCTCTCTCTCTCGGACCCTGTCTCTCTCTCTCGGTCCCTGTGTCTCACGCGGTCCCTGTGTCTCTCTCTCGGTCCCTGTCTCTCTCTCGGTCCCTGTGTCTCTCTCGGTCGCTGTGTCTCACTCGGTCCCTGTGTCTCTCTCGGTCCTTGTGCCTCTCTCTCGGTCCCTGTGTCTCTCTCTCTCAGTCCCTGTGTCTCTCTCGGTCACTGTCTCTCTCTGGGTCCCTGTGTCTCTCTCGGTCTCTGTGTCTCACTCGGTCCCGGTGTCTCTCACTCGGTCCCTGTCTCTCTCTCGGTCCCTGTGTCTCACTCGCTCCCTGTCTCTCTCTCTCAGTTTCAGTGTCTCTCTCGGTCCCTGTGTCAATCTGTCTCGGTCCCTGTGTCTCACTCGGTCCCTGTGAATCTCTCGGACCCTGCTTCTCCCTCTCACCCCTGTGTCTCTCTCGGACACTGTCTCTCTCTCGGTCCCTGTGTCTCTCTCGGTCCCTGTGTCTCTCTCGGTCCCTGTGTCTCTCTCGGTCCCTCTGTCTCTCTCGGTCCCTGTGTCTCTCTCGGTCCTTCTGTCTCTCTCTCGCTCCCTGTCTTTCTCTCTCGGACGATTGTGTCTCTCTCTCGGTCTCTGTGTCTCACTCGGTCCCTGTGTCTCACTCGGTCCCTGTGTCTCTCTGGGTCCCTGTGACTCTCTCGGTCCCTATCACTCTCTCGGTCCCTGTGTCTCACTCGGTCCCTGTGTTTCTCTCTCGGTCCCTGTCTCTCTCTCTCGGTCCCTGTCTTTCTCTCTCGGACGATTGTGTCTCTCTCTCCCTGTCTCCTCTCTTGGTCCATGTCTCTCACTCGGTCCCTGTCTCTCTCTCTCAGTTTCAGTGTGTCTGTCGTTCCCTGTGTCTCTCTCTCGGTCCCTGTGACTCTCTCGGTTCCTGTGTCTCTCTCGGTCCCTGTGTCACTCTCTGGGTCCCT
Organism: Prionace glauca; assembly: GCA_037974335.1. Taxonomy (NCBI): domain Eukaryota; kingdom Metazoa; phylum Chordata; class Chondrichthyes; order Carcharhiniformes; family Carcharhinidae; genus Prionace; species Prionace glauca. Next base: position 163,774 of record JBBMRE010000191.1, on the reverse strand, counting down.
GTGTCTCTCTCGGTCCCTATCACTCTCTCGGTCCCTGTGTCTCACTCGGTCCCTGTGTTTCTCTCTCGGTCCCTGTCTCTCTCTCTCGGTCCCTGTGTCTCTCTCTAGGGCACTGTGTTTCTCTCGGTCCCTGTGTCTCTCTCGGTCCCTGTCTCTCTCTCTCTCAGTCCCTGTGTGTCTCTCTCAGTCCCTGTGTCTCTCTCTCGGTCCCTGTGTCTCTCTTGGTCCCTGTGTCTCTCTCTCACCCCTATGTCTCTCTCGGTCCTGGTGTCTCTCTTGGTTCCTGTGTCTCACTCTCAGTCCCTGTGTCTCTCTCTAGGTCCTTGTGTCTCTTTCGGTCCCTGTGTCTCTCTCTGGGTCCCTGTGTCTCACTCGGTCCCTGTCTCTCTCTCGGTCCCTGTGTCTCACTCGGTCCCTGTGTCCCTCTCTCTCGAACCCTGTCTCTCTCCCGCGGTCCCTGTCTCTCTCTCGGTCCCTGTGTCTCTCTCGGTCCCTGTGTCTCTCTCGGTCCTTGTGCCTCTCTCTCGGTCCCTGTGTCTCTCTCTCTCAGTCCCTGTGTCTCTCTCGGTCACTGTCTCTCTCTGGGTCCCTGTGTCTCTCTCGGTCTCAGTGTCTCACTCGGTCCCTGTGTCTCTCTCTCGGTCCCTGTGTCTCACTCGGTCCCTGTGTCTCTCTCTCGGTCCCTGTCTCTCTCTCGGTGCCTGCCTCTCTCTCTCGGTCACTGTGTTTCTCTCGGTCCCTGTGTCTCTCTCATGGTCCCTGTGTCACTTTCGGTCCCTGTGGCTCTCTCTCGGTCCCGGTGTCTCTCTCGGTTCCTGTGACTCGCTCAGTCCCTGTGTCTCTCTCTCGGTCCCTGTGTCTCTCTCGTTCCCTGTGTCTCTCTCGGCCCCTGTGTCTCTCTCTCTCGGTCCCTGTGTCTCTCTCTCGGTCCCTGTGTCTCTCTCGGTCTCTGTGACTTGCTCAGTCCCAGTGTCTATCACTCGGTCCCTGTGTCTCTCTCTCGGTCCCTGTGTCTCTCTCTCTCAGTCCCTGTGTCTCTCTCGGTCCTGGTGTGTCTCGTGGTCCCTGTGTCTCTCGCTCCGTCCCTGTGTCTCTATCTCAGTCCCTGTGTCTCTCTCTTGGTGCCTGTGTCTCTCTCTCGGTCCCTGTGACTCCCTCAGTCCCTGTGTCTCTCTCGGTCCCTGTGCCTCTCTCTCGCTCCCTGTGTCTCTCTCTCGGTCCCTGTGTCTCTCTCGGTCCCTGTGACTCGCTCAGTCCCTGTGTCTCTCTTTAGGTCCCTGTATCTCTCTCGGTCACTGTGTTTCTCTCGGTCCCTGTATCTCTCTCTCGGTCACTGTGTCTCTCTCGGTCCCTGTGACTCGCTCAGTCCCTGTGTCTCTCACTCGGTCCGTGTGTCTCTCTCTCGGTCCCTGTGTCTCTCTCTCTCGGTCACTGTGTCTCTCTCGGTCCCTGTATCTCTCTCTCAGTCCCTGTGTCTCTCTCTCGGTGCCTGTGTCTCTCTCTCGGTCCCTGTGTCTCTCTCGGTCTCTGTGACTTGCTCAGTCCCAGTGTCTCTCACTCGGTCCCTGTGTCTCTCTCTCGGTCCCTGTGTCTCTCTCTCTCAGTCCCTGTGTCTCTCTCGGTCCTGGTGTGTCTCGTGGTCCCTGTGTCTCTCGCTCCGTCCCTGTGTCTCTATCTCAGTCCCTGTGACTCGCTCAGTCCCTGTGTCTCTCTCTCGGTCCCTGTGTCTCTCTCGTTCCCTGTGTCTCTTTCATGGTCCCTGTGTCCCTTTCGGTCCCCGTGGCTCTCTCTCGGTCCCGGTGTCTCTCTCGGTCCCTGTGACTCGCTCAGTCCCTGTGTCTCTCTCTCAGTCCCTGTGTCTCTCTCTCGGTGCCTGTGTCTCTCTCTCTCGGTCTCTGTGACTCCCTCAGTCCCTGTGTCTCTCTCGGTCCCTGTGTCTCTCACTCGGTAACTGACTCTCTCTCGGTCCCTGTCTCTCTTTCTCGGTGCCTGCCTCTCTCTCTCGGTCACTATGTTTCTCTCGGTCCCTGTGTCTCTCTCTCGGTCCCTGTGTCTCTCTCGGTCCCTGTGACTCGCTCAGTCCCTGTGTCTCTCACTAGCTCCCTGTGTCTCTCTCGGTCCCTGTGACTCGCTCAGTCCCTGTGTCTCTCACTAGCTCCCTGGTCTCTCTCGGTCCCTGTGTCTCTCTTTAGTTCCCTGTGTCTCTCTCGGTCACTGTGTTTCTCTCAGTCCCTGTGTCTCTCTCATGGTCCCTGTGTCCCTTTCGGTCCCTGTGGCTCTCTCTCGGTCCCGGTGTCTCGCTCGGTCCCTGTGACTCGCTCAGTCCCTGTCTCTTTCTCTCAGTCCCTGTGTCTCTCTCGGTCACTGTCTCTCTCTGGGTCCCTGTGTCTCTCTCGGTCTCTGTGTCTCACTCAGTCCCTGTGTCTCTCACTCGGTCCCTGTCTCTCTCTCGGTCCCTGTGTCTCACTCGCTCCCTGTCTCTCTCTCTCAGTTTCAGTGTCTCTCTCGGTCCCTGTGTCTCTCTGTCTCAGTCCCTGTGTCTTACTCGGTCCCTGTGAATCTCTCGGACCCTGTGTCTCTCTCGGTCACTGTCTCTCTCTGGGTCCCTGTGTCTCTCTCGGTCTCTGTGTCTCACTCGGTCCCTGTGTCTCTCACTCGGTCCCTGTCTCTCTCTCGGTCCCTGTGTCTCACTCGCTCCCTCTCTCTCTCTCTCAGTTTCAGTGTCTCACTCGGTCCCTGTGAATCTCTCGGTCACTGTCTCTCTCTCGGTCCCTGTGTCTCTCTCGGTCCCTGTGTCTCTCTCGGTCCCTGTGTCTCTCTCGGTCACTGTCTCTCTCTCGGTCCCTGTGACTCTCTCGGTCCCTGTGTCTCTCTCGGTCACTGTCTCTCTCTCTCGGTCCCTGTGTCTCTCTCTAGGTCACTGTGTTTCCCTCGGTCCCTGTGTCTCTCTCTCGGTCCTTGTGACTCTCAATCGGTCCCTGTGTCTCTCACTCGGTACCTGTCTCTGTCTCGGTCCCTGTGTCTCTCTCTCTCGGTCCCTGTCTCTGTCTCGGTCCCTGTGTCTCTCTCTCGGTCCCTGTGTCTTTCTCGGTCCCTGTGACTGGCTCAGTCCCTGTGTCTCTCACTAGCTCCCTGTGTCTCTCTCGCTCCCTGTGTCTCTCTTTAGTTCCCTGTGTCTCTCTCGGTCACTGTGTTTCTCTCGGTCCCTGTGTCTCTCTCGGTCTCTGTCTCTCTCTCAGTCCCGGTGTCTCTCTCGGTCCCTGTGACTCGCTCAGTCCCTGTGTCTCTCTCTCGGTCCCTGTGTCTCTCGCGGTCCCTGTGACTCTCTCTCGGTCCCTGTGTCTCTCTTGGTCCCTGTGTCTCTCTCGGTCTCTGTGACTTGCTCAGTCCTAGTGTCTCTCACTCGGTCCCTGTGTCTCCCTCTCGGTCCCTGTGTCTCCCTCTCTCGGTCCCTGTGTCTCTCTCGGTCTCTGTGACTTGCTCAGTCCCAGTGTCTCTCAGTCGGTCCCTGTGTCTCTCTCTCGGTCCCTGTGTCTCTCTCTCTCGGTCCCTGTGTCTCACGCGGTCCCTGTGTCTCTCTCCCGGTCCCTGTGTCTCTCTCTCGGTCCCTGTCTCTCTCTCTGTCCCTGTGTCTCTCTCTCGGTCCCTGTGTCTCTCTCGGTCCCGGTGTCTCTCTCGTTGCCTGTGTCTCTCTCTTGCTCCCTGTGTCTTTCTCGGTCCCTGTGTCTCACTCGGTCCCTGTGTCTCTCCCGGTCCCTGTCTCTCTCTCTCAGTCCCTGTGTCTCTCTCTCTGTCCTGGTGTCTCTCTCTCGTTCACTGTGTCTCTCTCTCGGTCCCTGTGTCTCTCTCGGTCCCTGTATCTCTCTCTCACCTCTGTGTCTCTCTCGGTCCTGGTGTCTCTCTTGGTCCCTGTGTCTCTCTCTCAGTCCCTGTGTCTCTCTCTCTCGGTGCCTGTGTCTCTCTCTCGGACCCTGTGTCTCTCTCAGTCACTGTGTCTCTCTCGGTCCCTTTCACTCTCTCTCGGTCCCTGTATCTCTCTCTCGGTCCCTGTGTCTCTCTCGGTCCCTGTGACTCGCTCAGTCCCTGTGTCTCTCACTCGGTCCGTGTGTCTCTCTCTCGGTCCCTGTGTCTCTCTCTCTCAGTCCCTGTGTCTCTCTCGGTCCCTGTGTCTCTCACTCGGTCCCTGTCTCTCTCTCGGTCCCTGTGTCTCACTCGGTCCCTGTGTCTCTCTCTCGGTCCCTGTCTCTCTCTCTCGGTCCCTGTGTCTCTCTCATGGTCCCTGTGTCTCTCTCGTTCCCTGTGTTTCTCTCTCGGTCCCTGTGTCTCTCTCGGTCCCTGTGACTCGCTCAGTCCCTGTGTCTCTCTTTCGGTCCCTGTGTCTCTCTCGGTCCCGGTGTCTCTCTCGTTCCCTGTGTCTCTCTCTTGCTCCCTGTGTCTTTCTCGGTCCCTGTGTCTCACTCGGTCCCTGTGTCTCTCCCGGTCCCTGTCTCTCTCTCTCAGTCCCTGTGTCTCTCTCTCTGTCCTGGTGTCTCTCTCTCGTTCAGTGTGTCTCTCTCTCGGTCCCTGTGTCTCTCTCGGTCCCTGTATCTCTCTCTCACCTCTGTGTCTCTCTCGGTCCTGGTGTCTCTCTTGGTCCCTGTGTCTCTCTCTCAATCCCTGTGTCTCTCTCTCGGTGCCTGTGTCTCTCACTCGGTCCCTGTGTCTCTCTCAGTCACTGTGTCTCTTTCGGTCCCTGTCACTCTCTCTCGGTCCCTGTATCTCTCTCTCGGTCACTGTGTCTCTCTCGGTCCCTGTGACTCGCTCAGTCCCTGTGTCTCTCACTCGGTCCGTGTGTCTCTCTCTCGGTCCCTGTGTCTCTCTCTCTCGGTCCCTGTGTCTCTCTCGGTCCCTGTATCTCTCTCTCAGTCCCTGTGTCTCTCTCTCGGTGCCTGTGTCTCTCTCTCTCGGTCCCTGTGACTCCCTCAGTCCCTGTGTCTCTCTCGGTCCCTGTGTCTCTCACTCGGTCCCTGACTCTCTCTCGGTCCCTGTGTCTCTCTCAGTCACTGTGTCTCTCTCGGTCCCTGTCACTCTCTCTCGGTCCCTGTATCTGTCTCTCGGTCACTGTGTCTCTCTCGGTCCCTGTGACTCGCTCAGTCCCTGTGTCTCTCACTCGGTCCGTGTGTCTCTCTCTCGGTCCCTGTGTCTCTCTCTCTCGGTCCCTGTGTCTCTCTCGGTCCCTGTATCTCTCTCTCAGTCCCTGTGTCTCTCTCTCGGTGCCTGTGTCTCTCTCTCTCGGTCTCTGTGACTCCCTCAGTCCCTGTGTCTCTCTCCGTCCCTGTGTCTCTCACTCGGTCCCTGACTCTCTCTCGGTCCCTGGCTCTCTTTCTCGGTGCCTGCCTCTCTCTCTCGGTCACTATGTTTCTCTCGGTCCCTGTGTCTCTCTCTCGGTCCCTGTGTCTTTCTCGGTCCCTGTGACTGGCTCAGTCCCTGTGTCTCTCACTAGCTCCCTGTGTCTCTCTCGCTCCCTGTGTCTCTCTTTAGTTCCCTGTGTCTCTCTCGGTCACTGTGTTTCTCTCGGTCCCTGTGTCTCTCTCGGTCTCTGTCTCTCTCTCAGTCCCGGTGTCTCTCTCGGTCCCTGTGACTCGCTCAGTCCCTGTGTCTCTCTCTCGGTCCCTGTGTCTCTCGCGGTCCCTGTGTCTCTCTCTCGGTCCCTGTGTCTCTCTTGGTCCCTGTGTCTCTCTCGGTCTCTGTGACTTGCTCAGTCCTAGTGTCTCTCACTCGGTCCCTGTGTCTCCCTCTCGGTCCCTGTGTCTCCCTCTCTCGGTCCCTGTGTCTCTCTCGGTCTCTGTGACTTGCTCAGTCCCAGTGTCTCTCAGTCGGTCCCTGTGTCTCTCTCTCGGTCCCTGTGTCTCTCTCTCTCGGTCCCTGTGTCTCACGCGGTCCCTGTGTCTCTCTCCCGGTCCCTGTGTCTCTCTCTCGGTCCCTGTCTCTCTCTCTGTCCCTGTGTCTCTCTCTCTATCCCTCTGTCTCTCTCTCTGTCCCTGTGTCTCTCTCTCGGTCCCTGTGTCTCTCTCGGTCCCGGTGTCTCTCTCGTTGCCTGTGTCTCTCTCTTGCTCCCTGTGTCTTTCTCGGTCCCTGTGTCTCACTCGGTCCCTGTGTCTCTCCCGGTCCCTGTCTCTCTCTCTCAGTCCCTGTGTCTCTCTCTCTGTCCTGGTGTCTCTCTCTCGTTCACTGTGTCTCTCTCTCGGTCCCTGTGTCTCTCTCGGTCCCTGTATCTCTCTCTCACCTCTGTGTCTCTCTCGGTCCTGGTGTCTCTCTTGGTCCCTGTGTCTCTCTCTCAGTCCCTGTGTCTCTCTCTCTCGGTGCCTGTGTCTCTCTCTCGGACCCTGTGTCTCTCTCAGTCACTGTGTCTCTCTCGGTCCCTTTCACTCTCTCTCGGTCCCTGTATCTCTCTCTCGGTCCCTGTGTCTCTCTCGGTCCCTGTGACTCGCTCAGTCCCTGTGTCTCTCACTCGGTCCGTGTGTCTCTCTCTCGGTCCCTGTGTCTCTCTCTCTCAGTCCCTGTGTCTCTCTCGGTCCCTGTGTCTCTCACTCGGTCCCTGTCTCTCTCTCGGTCCCTGTGTCTCACTCGGTCCCTGTGTCTCTCTCTCGGTCCCTGTCTCTCTCTCTCGGTCCCTGTGTCTCTCTCATGGTCCCTGTGTCTCTCTTTCGGTCCCTGTGTCTCTCTCGTTCCCTGTGTTTCTCTCTCGGTCCCTATGTCTCTCTCTCTCGGTCCCTGTGTCTCTCTCTCTCTCGGTCCCTGTGTCTCTCTCGGTCCCTGTGTCTCTCTCTCTCGGTCCCTGTGTCTCTCTCGGTCCCTGTGTCTCTCTCACTCGGTCCCTGTGTCTCTCTCGGTCTCTGTGACTTGCTCAGTCCCAGTGTCTCTCACTTGGTCCCTGTGTCTCTCTCTCGGACCCTGTGCCTCTCTCGGCCCTGGTGTGTCTCTTGGTCCCTGTGTCTCTCGCTCCGTACCTGTGTCTCTATCCCAGTCCCTGTGTCTCTCTCTCGGTGCCTGTGTCTCTCTCTCGGTCCCTGTGACTCCCTCAGTCCCTGTGTCTCTCCGGTCCCTGTGTCTCTCTCTCTCTGTCCCGGTGTCTCTCTCTCGGTCCCTGTGACTCCCTCAGTCCCTGTGTCTCTCTCGGTCCCTGTGCCTCTCTCTCGGTCCCTGTGTCTCTCTCTCGGTCCCTGTGTCTCTCGCTCCGTCCCTGTGTCTCTATCCCAGTCCCTGTGTCTCTCTCTCTCTCGGTCCCTGTGTCTCTCTCTCGGTCCCTGTGACTCCCTCAGTCCCTGTGTCTCTCTCGGTCCCTGTGCCTCTCTCTCGGTCCCTGTGTCTCTCTCTCGGTCCCTGTGTCTCTCTCGGTCCCTGTGACTCGCTCAGTCCCTGTGTCTCTCACTAGGTCCCTGTGTCTCTCCCTCGGTCACTGTGTCTCTCTCGGTCCCTGTGTCTCTCTCTAGGTCCCTGTGTCTCCCTCGGTCACTGTGTCTCTCTCGGTCCTTGTGTCTCTCTCTAGGTCCCTGTGTCTCTCTAGGTCCCTGTGTCTCTCCCTCGGTCACTGTGTCTCTCTCGGTCCTTGTGTCTCTCTCTAGGTCCCTGTGTCTCCCTCGGTCACTGTGTTTCTCTCAGTCCCTGTGTCTCTCTCATGGTCCCTGTGTCCCTTTCGGTCCCTGTGGCTCTCTCTCGGTCCCGGTGTCTCTCTCGGTCCCTGTGACTCGCTCAGTCCCTGTGTCTCTCCCTCGGTCACTGTGTCTCTCTCGGTCCCTGTGTCTCTCTCGGTCACTGTGTTTCTCTCGGTCCCTGTGTCTCTCTCGGTCACTGTGTTTCTCTCGGTCCCTGAGTCTCTCTCGTTCCCTGTGTCTCTCTCGGCCCCTGTGTTTCTCTCTCGGTCCCTGTGTCTCTCTCTCTCGGTCCCTGTGTCTCTCTCTCTCGGTCCCTGTGTCTCTCTCGGTCCCTGTGTCTCTCTCTCTCGGTCCCTGTGTCTCTCTCTCTCGGTCCCTGTGTCTCTCTCGGTCCCTGTGTCTCTCTCTCTCGGTCCCTGCGTCTCTCTCTCTCGGTCCCTGTGTCTCTCTCGGTCCCTGTCTCTCTCTCTCAGTCCCTGTGTCTCTCACTCGGTCCCTATGTCTCTCTCTCGGTCCCTGTGTCTCTCTCTCTCTCGGTCCCTGTGTCTCTCTCGGTCCCTGTGTTTCTCTCTCTCAGTCCCTGTGTCTCTCTCGGTCCTGGTGTGTCTCTCGGTCCCTGTGTCTCTCACTCGGTCCCTGTGTCTCTCACTCGGTCCCTGTCTCTCTCTCGGTCCCTGTGTCTCACTCGCTCCCTGTTTCTCTCTCTCAGTTTCAGTGTCTCACTCGGTCCCTGTGTCTCTCTCTCTCGGACCCTGTCTCTCTCTCTCGGTCCCTGTGTCTCACGCGGTCCCTGTGTCTCTCTCTCTCAGTCCCTGTGTCTCTCTCGGTCACTGTCTCTCTCTGGGTCCCTGTGTCTCTCTCGGTCTCTGTGTCTCACTCGGTCCCGGTGTCTCTCACTCGGTCCCTGTCTCTCTCTCGGTCCCTGTGTCTCACTCGCTCCCTGTGTCTCACTCGGTCCCTGTGTCTCTCTCTCTCAGTTTCAGTGTCTCTCTCGGTCCCTGTGTCTCTCTGTCTCGGTCCCTGTGTCTCACTCGGTCACTGTCTCTCTCTCGGTCCCTGTGTCTCTCTCGGTCCCTGTGTCTCTCTCGGTCCCTGTGTCTCTCTCGGTCCCTCTGTCTCTCTCGGTCCCTGTGTCTCTCTCGGTCCTTCTGTCTCTCTCTCGCTCCCTGTCTTTCTCCCTCGGACGATTGTGTCTCTCTCTCTGTCTCTGTGTCTCACTCGGTCCCTGTGTCTCACTCGGTCCCTGTGTCTCTCTGGGTCCCTGTGACTCTCTCGGTCCCTGTGTCTCTCTCTCGCTCCCTGTCTTTCTCTCTCGGACGATTGTGTCTCTCTCTCCCTGTGTCTCACTCGGTCCCTGTCTCTCTCTCTCTCAGTTTCAGTGTGTCTGTCGTTCCCTGTGTCTCTCTCTCGGTCCCTGTGACTCTCCCGGTTCCTGTGTCTCTCTCGGTCCCTGTGTCACTCTCTGGGTCCCTGTCTCTCTCTCGGTCCCTGTGTCTCACTCGGTCCCTGTGTTTCTCTCTCGGTCCCTGTCTCTCTCTCGGTCCCTGTGTCTCTCACTCGGTACCTGTCTCTGTCTCGGTCCCTGTGTCTCTCTCTCTCGGTCCCTGTCTCTCTCTCGGTCCCTGTGTCTCTCTCTCTCGGTCAATGTGTCTCTCTCAGCCCTGGTGTGTCTCTTGGTCCCTGTGTCTCTCGCTCCGTCCCTGTGTCTCTATCTCAGTCCCTGTGTCTCTCTCTCGGTGCCTGTGTCTCTCTCTCGGTCCCTGTGACTCCCTCAGTCCCTGTGTCTCTCTCGGTCCCTGTGCCTCTCTCTCGGTCCCTGTGTCACTCTCTCGGTCCCTGTGTCTCTCTCGGTCCCTGTGACTCGCTCAGTCCCTGTGTCTCTCACTAGGTCCCTGTGTCTCTCCCTCGGTCCCTGTGTCTCTCTCGGTCGCTGTGTCTCACTCGGTCCCTGTGTCTCTCTCGGTCCTTGTGCCTCTCTCTCGGTCCCTGTGTCTCTCTCTCTCAATCCCTGTGTCTCTCTCGGTCACTGTCTCTCTCTGGGTCCCTGTGTCTCTCTCGGTCTCTGTGTCTCACTCGGTCCCTGTGTCTCTCACTCGGTCCCTGTCTCTCTCTCGGTCCCTGTGTCTCACTCGCTCCCTGTCTCTCTCTCTCAGTTTCAGTGTCTCTCTCGGTCCCTGTGTCTCACTCGGTCCCTGTCACTCTCTCGGTCCCTGTGTCTCTCTCTCGGTCCCTGTGTCTCACTCGGTCCCTGTGAATCTCTCGGACCCTGCTTCTCCCTCTCACCCCTGTGTCTCCCTCAGTCCCTGTGTCTCTCTCGGTCCCTGTGCCTCTCTCTCGGTCCCTGTGTCTCTCTCTCGGTCCCTGTGTCTCTCTCGGTCCCTGTGACTCGCTCAGTCCCTGTGTCTCTCTCTCTCGGTCCCTGTGTCTCTCTCGTTCCCTGTGTCTCTCTCGGCCCCTGTGTTTCTCTCTCGGTCCCTGTGTCTCTCTCTCTCGGTCCCTGTGTCTCTCTCTCTCGGTCCCTGTGTCTCTCTCGGTCCCTGTGTCTCTCTCTCGGTCCCTGTGTCTCTCTCTCGGTCCCTGTGTCTCTCTCGGTCCCTGTGTTTCTCTCTCTCAGTCCCTGTGTCTCTCTCGGTCCTGGTGTGTCTCTCGGTCCCTGTGTCTCTCACTCGGTCCCTGTGTCTCTCACTCGGACCCTGTCTCTCTCTCGGTCCCTGTGTCTCACTCGCTCCCTGTTTCTCTCTCTCAGTTTCAGTGTCTCTGTCGGTCCCTGTGACTCTCTCTGGGTCCCTGTGTCTCACTCGGTTCCTGTTACTCTCTCTTTCCCTGTGTCTCACTCGGTCCCTGTGTCTCTCTCTCTCGGACCCTGTCTCTCTCTCTCGGTCCCTGTGTCTCACGCGGTCCCTGTGTCTCTCTCTCGGTCCCTGTCTCTCTCTCGGTCCCTGTGTCTCTCTCGGTCGCTGTGTCTCACTCGGTCCCTGTGTCTCTCTCGGTCCTTGTGCCTCTCTCTCGGTCCCTGTGTCTCTCTCTCTCAGTCCCTGTGTCTCTCTCGGTCACTGTCTCTCTCTGGGTCCCTGTGTCTCTCTCGGTCTCTGTGTCTCACTCGGTCCCGGTGTCTCTCACTCGGTCCCTGTCTCTCTCTCGGTCCCTGTGTCTCACTCGCTCCCTGTCTCTCTCTCTCAGTTTCAGTGTCTCTCTCGGTCCCTGTGTCAATCTGTCTCGGTCCCTGTGTCTCACTCGGTCCCTGTGAATCTCTCGGACCCTGCTTCTCCCTCTCACCCCTGTGTCTCTCTCGGACACTGTCTCTCTCTCGGTCCCTGTGTCTCTCTCGGTCCCTGTGTCTCTCTCGGTCCCTGTGTCTCTCTCGGTCCCTCTGTCTCTCTCGGTCCCTGTGTCTCTCTCGGTCCTTCTGTCTCTCTCTCGCTCCCTGTCTTTCTCTCTCGGACGATTGTGTCTCTCTCTCGGTCTCTGTGTCTCACTCGGTCCCTGTGTCTCACTCGGTCCCTGTGTCTCTCTGGGTCCCTCTGTCTCTCTCGGTCCCTGTGTCTCTCTCGGTCCTTCTGTCTCTCTCTCGCTCCCTGTCTTTCTCTCTCGGACGATTGTGTCTCCCTCTCACCCCTGTGTCTCCCTCAGTCCCTGTGTCTCTCTCGGTCCCTGTGCCTCTCTCTCGGTCCCTGTGTCTCTCTCGGTCCCTGTGTCTCTCTCGGTCCCTCTGTCTCTCTCGGTCCCTGTGTCTCTCTCGGTCCTTCTGTCTCTCTCTCGCTCCCTGTCTTTCTCTCTCGGACGATTGTGTCTCCCTCTCACCCCTGTGTCTCCCTCAGTCCCTGTGTCTCTCTCGGTCCCTGTGCCTCTCTCTCGGTCCCTGTGTCTCTCTCTCGGTCCCTGTGTCTCTCTCGGTCCCTGTGACTCGCTCAGTCCCTGTGTCTCTCTCTCTCGGTCCCTGTGTCTCTCTCGTTCCCTGTGTCTCTCTCGGCCCCTGTGTTTCTCTCTCGGTCCCTGTGTCTCTCTCTCTCGGTCCCTGTGTCTCTCTCTCTCGGTCCCTGTGTCTCTCTCGGTCCCTGTGTCTCTCTCTCGGTCCCTGTGTCTCTCTCTCGGTCCCTGTGTCTCTCTCTCTCTCGGTCCCTGTGTCTCTCTCGGTCCCTGTGTTTCTCTCTCTCAGTCCCTGTGTCTCTCTCGGTCCTGGTGTGTCTCTCGGTCCCTGTGTCTCTCACTCGGTCCCTGTGTCTCTCACTCGGACCCTGTCTCTCTCTCGGTCCCTGTGTCTCACTCGCTCCCTGTTTCTCTCTCTCAGTTTCAGTGTCTCTGTCGGTCCCTGTGACTCTCTCTGGGTCCCTGTGTCTCACTCGGTTCCTGTTACTCTCTCTTTCCCTGTGTCTCACTCGGTCCCTGTGTCTCTCTCTCTCGGACCCTGTCTCTCTCTCTCGGTCCCTGTGTCTCACGCGGTCCCTGTGTCTCTCTCTCGGTCCCTGTCTCTCTCTCGGTCCCTGTGTCTCTCTCGGTCGCTGTGTCTCACTCGGTCCCTGTGTCTCTCTCGGTCCTTGTGCCTCTCTCTCGGTCCCTGTGTCTCTCTCTCTCAGTCCCTGTGTCTCTCTCGGTCACTGTCTCTCTCTGGGTCCCTGTGTCTCTCTCGGTCTCTGTGTCTCACTCGGTCCCGGTGTCTCTCACTCGGTCCCTGTGTCTCACTCGCTCCCTGTCTCTCTCTCTCAGTTTCAGTGTCTCTCTCGGTCCCTGTGTCAATCTGTCTCGGTCCCTGTGTCTCACTCGGTCCCTGTGAATCTCTCGGACCCTGCTTCTCCCTCTCACCCCTGTGTCTCTCTCGGACACTGTCTCTCTCTCGGTCCCTGTGTCTCTCTCGGTCCCTGTGTCTCTCTCGGTCCCTGTGTCTCTCTCGGTCCCTCTGTCTCTCTCGGTCCCTGTGTCTCTCTCGGTCCTTCTGTCTCTCTCTCGCTCCCTGTCTTTCTCTCTCGGACGATTGTGTCTCTCTCTCGGTCTCTGTGTCTCACTCGGTCCCTGTGTCTCACTCGGTCCCTGTGTCTCTCTGGGTCCCTGTGACTCTCTCGGTCCCTATCACTCTCTCGGTCCCTGTGTCTCACTCGGTCCCTGTGTTTCTCTCTCGGTCCCTGTCTCTCTCTCTCGGTCCCTGTCTTTCTCTCTCGGACGATTGTGTCTCTCTCTCCCTGTCTCCTCTCTTGGTCCATGTCTCTCACTCGGTCCCTGTCTCTCTCTCTCAGTTTCAGTGTGTCTGTCGTTCCCTGTGTCTCTCTCTCGGTCCCTGTGACTCTCTCGGTTCCTGTGTCTCTCTCGGTCCCTGTGTCACTCTCTGGGTCCCTGTGTCTCTCTCGGTCCCTATCACTCTCTCGGTCCCTGTGTCTCACTCGGTCCCTGTGTTTCTCTCTCGGTCCCTGTCTCTCTCTCTCGGTCCCTGTGTCTCTCTCTAGGGCACTGTGTTTCTCTCGGTCCCTGTGTCTCTCTCGGTCCCTGTCTCTCTCTCTCTCAGTCCCTGTGTGTCTCTCTCAGTCCCTGTGTCTCTCTCTCGGTCCCTGTGTCTCTCTTGGTCCCTGTGTCTCTCTCTCACCCCTATGTCTCTCTCGGTCCTGGTGTCTCTCTTGGTTCCTGTGTCTCACTCTCAGTCCCTGTGTCTCTCTCTAGGTCCTTGTGTCTCTTTCGGTCCCTGTGTCTCTCTCTGGGTCCCTGTGTCTCACTCGGTCCCTGTCTCTCTCTCGGTCCCTGTGTCTCACTCGGTCCCTGTGTCCCTCTCTCTCGAACCCTGTCTCTCTCCCGCGGTCCCTGTCTCTCTCTCGGTCCCTGTGTCTCTCTCGGTCCCTGTGTCTCTCTCGGTCCTTGTGCCTCTCTCTCGGTCCCTGTGTCTCTCTCTCTCAGTCCCTGTGTCTCTCTCGGTCACTGTCTCTCTCTGGGTCCCTGTGTCTCTCTCGGTCTCAGTGTCTCACTCGGTCCCTGTGTCTCTCTCTCGGTCCCTGTGTCTCACTCGGTCCCTGTGTCTCTCTCTCGGTCCCTGTCTCTCTCTCGGTGCCTGCCTCTCTCTCTCGGTCACTGTGTTTCTCTCGGTCCCTGTGTCTCTCTCATGGTCCCTGTGTCACTTTCGGTCCCTGTGGCTCTCTCTCGGTCCCGGTGTCTCTCTCGGTTCCTGTGACTCGCTCAGTCCCTGTGTCTCTCTCTCGGTCCCTGTGTCTCTCTCGTTCCCTGTGTCTCTCTCGGCCCCTGTGTCTCTCTCTCTCGGTCCCTGTGTCTCTCTCTCGGTCCCTGTGTCTCTCTCGGTCTCTGTGACTTGCTCAGTCCCAGTGTCTATCACTCGGTCCCTGTGTCTCTCTCTCGGTCCCTGTGTCTCTCTCTCTCAGTCCCTGTGTCTCTCTCGGTCCTGGTGTGTCTCGTGGTCCCTGTGTCTCTCGCTCCGTCCCTGTGTCTCTATCTCAGTCCCTGTGTCTCTCTCTTGGTGCCTGTGTCTCTCTCTCGGTCCCTGTGACTCCCTCAGTCCCTGTGTCTCTCTCGGTCCCTGTGCCTCTCTCTCGCTCCCTGTGTCTCTCTCTCGGTCCCTGTGTCTCTCTCGGTCCCTGTGACTCGCTCAGTCCCTGTGTCTCTCTTTAGGTCCCTGTATCTCTCTCGGTCACTGTGTTTCTCTCGGTCCCTGTATCTCTCTCTCGGTCACTGTGTCTCTCTCGGTCCCTGTGACTCGCTCAGTCCCTGTGTCTCTCACTCGGTCCGTGTGTCTCTCTCTCGGTCCCTGTGTCTCTCTCTCTCGGTCACTGTGTCTCTCTCGGTCCCTGTATCTCTCTCTCAGTCCCTGTGTCTCTCTCTCGGTGCCTGTGTCTCTCTCTCGGTCCCTGTGTCTCTCTCGGTCTCTGTGACTTGCTCAGTCCCAGTGTCTCTCACTCGGTCCCTGTGTCTCTCTCTCGGTCCCTGTGTCTCTCTCTCTCAGTCCCTGTGTCTCTCTCGGTCCTGGTGTGTCTCGTGGTCCCTGTGTCTCTCGCTCCGTCCCTGTGTCTCTATCTCAGTCCCTGTGACTCGCTCAGTCCCTGTGTCTCTCTCTCGGTCCCTGTGTCTCTCTCGTTCCCTGTGTCTCTTTCATGGTCCCTGTGTCCCTTTCGGTCCCCGTGGCTCTCTCTCGGTCCCGGTGTCTCTCTCGGTCCCTGTGACTCGCTCAGTCCCTGTGTCTCTCTCTCAGTCCCTGTGTCTCTCTCTCGGTGCCTGTGTCTCTCTCTCTCGGTCTCTGTGACTCCCTCAGTCCCTGTGTCTCTCTCGGTCCCTGTGTCTCTCACTCGGTAACTGACTCTCTCTCGGTCCCTGTCTCTCTTTCTCGGTGCCTGCCTCTCTCTCTCGGTCACTATGTTTCTCTCGGTCCCTGTGTCTCTCTCTCGGTCCCTGTGTCTCTCTCGGTCCCTGTGACTCGCTCAGTCCCTGTGTCTCTCACTAGCTCCCTGTGTCTCTCTCGGTCCCTGTGACTCGCTCAGTCCCTGTGTCTCTCACTAGCTCCCTGGTCTCTCTCGGTCCCTGTGTCTCTCTTTAGTTCCCTGTGTCTCTCTCGGTCACTGTGTTTCTCTCAGTCCCTGTGTCTCTCTCATGGTCCCTGTGTCCCTTTCGGTCCCTGTGGCTCTCTCTCGGTCCCGGTGTCTCGCTCGGTCCCTGTGACTCGCTCAGTCCCTGTCTCTTTCTCTCAGTCCCTGTGTCTCTCTCGGTCACTGTCTCTCTCTGGGTCCCTGTGTCTCTCTCGGTCTCTGTGTCTCACTCAGTCCCTGTGTCTCTCACTCGGTCCCTGTCTCTCTCTCGGTCCCTGTGTCTCACTCGCTCCCTGTCTCTCTCTCTCAGTTTCAGTGTCTCTCTCGGTCCCTGTGTCTCTCTGTCTCAGTCCCTGTGTCTTACTCGGTCCCTGTGAATCTCTCGGACCCTGTGTCTCTCTCGGTCACTGTCTCTCTCTGGGTCCCTGTGTCTCTCTCGGTCTCTGTGTCTCACTCGGTCCCTGTGTCTCTCACTCGGTCCCTGTCTCTCTCTCGGTCCCTGTGTCTCACTCGCTCCCTCTCTCTCTCTCTCAGTTTCAGTGTCTCACTCGGTCCCTGTGAATCTCTCGGTCACTGTCTCTCTCTCGGTCCCTGTGTCTCTCTCGGTCCCTGTGTCTCTCTCGGTCCCTGTGTCTCTCTCGGTCACTGTCTCTCTCTCGGTCCCTGTGACTCTCTCGGTCCCTGTGTCTCTCTCGGTCACTGTCTCTCTCTCTCGGTCCCTGTGTCTCTCTCTAGGTCACTGTGTTTCCCTCGGTCCCTGTGTCTCTCTCTCGGTCCTTGTGACTCTCAATCGGTCCCTGTGTCTCTCACTCGGTACCTGTCTCTGTCTCGGTCCCTGTGTCTCTCTCTCTCGGTCCCTGTCTCTGTCTCGGTCCCTGTGTCTCTCTCTCTCAGTCCCTGTGTCTCTCTCAGTCCTGGTGTGTCTCTTGGTCACTGTGTCTCTCGCTCCGTCCCTGTGTCTCTATCTCAGTCCCTGTGTCTCTCTCTCGGTGCCTGTGTCTCTCTCTCGGTCCCTGTGACTCCCTGAGTCCCTGTGTCTCTCTCGGTCACTGTGTCTCTCTCGGTCCCTGTGTCTCTCTCTCTCGGTCCCTGTGTCTCTCTCGGTCCCTGTATCTCTCTCTCAGTCCCTGTGTCTCTCTCTCGGTGCCTGTGTCTCTCTCTCTCGGTCTCTGTGACTCCCTCAGTCCCTGTGTCTCTCTCGGTCCCTGTGTCTCTCTCGGTCCCTCTGTCTCTCTCGGTCCCTGTGTCTCTCTCGGTCCTTCTGTCTCTCTCTCGCTCCCTGTCTTTCTCTCTCGGACGATTGTGTCTCTCTCTCGGTCTCTGTGTCTCACTCGGTCCCTGTGTCTCACTCGGTCCCTGTGTCTCTCTCTCGGTCCCTGTCTTTCTCTCTCGGACGATTGTGTCTCTCTCTCCCTGTGTCTCACTCGGTCCCTGTGTCTCTCACTCGGTCCCTGTGTCACTCTCTGGGTCCCTGTGTCTCTCTCGGTCCCTGTCTCTCTCTCTCAGTTTCAGTGTGTCTGTCGTTCCCTGTGTCTCTCTCTCGGTCCCTGTGACTCTCTCGGTTCCTGTGTCTCTCTCGGTCCCTGTGTCACTCTCTGGGTCCCTGTGTCTCTCTCGGTCCCTATCACTCTCTCGGTCCCTGTGTCTCACTCGGTCCCTGTGTTTCTCTCTCGGTCCCTGTCTCTCTCTCTCGGTCCCTGTGTCTCTCTCTAGGTCACTGTGTTTCTCTCGGTCCCTGTGTCTCTCTCTCGGTCCCTGTGTCTCTCACTCGGTACCTGTCCCTGTCTCGGTCCCTGTGTCTCTCTCTCTCGGTCCCTGTCTCTCTCTCGGTCCCTGTGTCTCTCTCTCTCAGTCCCTGTGTCTCTCTCAGCCCTGGTGTGTCTCTTGGTCCCTGTGTCTCTATCTCAGTCCCTGTGTCTCTCTCTCGGTGCCTGTGTCTCTCTCTCGGTCCCTGTGACTCCCTCAGTCCCTGTGTCTCTCTCGGTCCCTGTGTCTCTCTCGGTCCCTGTGTTTCTCTCTCTCAGTCCCTGTGTCTCTCTCGGTCCTGGTGTGTCTCTCGGTCCCTGTGTCTCTCACACGGTGCCTGTGTCTCTCTCTTCGACCCTGCGTCTCTCTCAGTCACTGTGTCTTTCTCGGTCCCTGTGTCTCTCCCGGTCCCTGTCTCTCTCTCTCTCAGTCCCTGTGTGTCTTTCTCAGTCCCTGTGTCTCTCTCTCGGTCCCTGTGTCTCTCTTGGTCCCTGTGTCTCTCTCTCGGTCCCTGTGTCTCCCTCAGTCCGTGTTCTCACTCGGTCCCTGTGTCTCTCTCGGTCCCTGTATCTCTCTCTCACCCTATGTCTCTCTCGGTCCTGGTGTCTCTCTTGGTTCCTGTGTCTCACTCTCAGTCCCTGTGTCTCTCTCTAGGTCCTTGTGTCTCATTCGGTCCCTGTGTCTCTCTCTGGGTCCCTGTGTCTCACTCGGTCCCTGTCTCTCTCTCGGTCCCTGTGTCTCACTCGGTCCCTGTGTCTCTCTCTCTCGAACCCTATCTCTCTCCCGCGGTCCCTGTCTCTCTCTCGGTCCCTGTGTCTCTCTCGGTCCCTGTGTCTCTCTCGGTCCTTGTGCCTCTCTCTCGGTCCCTGTGTCTCTCTCTCTCAGTCCCTGTGTCTCTCTCGGTCACTGGCTCTCTCTGGGTCCCTGTGTCTCTCTCGGTCTCAGTGTCTCACTCGGTCCCTGTGTCTCTCTCTCGGTCCCTGTGTCTCTCTCGGTCCCTGTGTCTCTCTGGGTCCCTGTGTCTCACTCGGTTCCTGTCACTCTCTCTTTCCCTGTGTCTCTCTCGGTCCCTGTGTCTCCCTCTCTCGGACCCTGTCTCTCTCTCTCGGTCCCTGTGTCTCACGCGGTCCCTGTGTCTCTCTCTCGGTCCCTGTCTCTCTCTCGGTCCCTGTGTCTCTCTCTCTGTCCCTCTGTCTCTCTCTCTGTCCCTGTGTCTCTCACTCGCTCCCTGTGTCTCTCACTCGGTACGTGTCTCTGTCTCGGTCCCTGTGTCTCTCTCGGTCCCGGTGTCTCTCTCGTTCCCTGTGTCTCTCTCTTGCTCCCTGTGTCTTTCTCGGTCCCTGTGTCTCACTCGGTCCCTGTGTCTCTCCCGGTCCCTGTCTCTCTCTCTCAGTCCCTGTGTCTCTCTCTCTGTCCTGGTGTCTCTCTCTCGTTCAGTGTGTCTCTCTCTCGGTCCCTGTGTCTCTCTCGGTCCCTGTATCTCTCTCTCACCTCTGTGTCTCTCTCGGTCCTGGTGTCTCTCTTGGTCCCTGTGTCTCTCTCTCAATCCCTGTGTCTCTCTCTCGGTGCCTGTGTCTCTCACTCGGTCCCTGTGTCTCTCTCAGTCACTGTGTCTCTCTCGGTCCCTGTCACTCTCTCTCGGTCCCTGTATCTCTCTCTCGGTCACTGTGTCTCTCTCGGTCCCTGTGACTCGCTCAGTCCCTGTGTCTCTCACTCTGTCCGTGTGTCTCTCTCTCGGTCCCTGTGTCTCTCTCTCTCGGTCCCTGTGTCTCTCTCGGTCCCTGTATCTCTCTCTCAGTCCCTGTGTCTCTCTCTCGGTGCCTGTGTCTCTCTCTCTCGGTCCCTGTGACTCCCTCAGTCCCTGTGTCTCTCTCGGTCCCTGTGTCTCTCACTCGGTCCCTGACTCTCTCTCGGTCCCTGTGTCTCTCTCAGTCACTGTGTCTCTCTCGGTCCCTGTCACTCTCTCTCGGTCCCTGTATCTCTCTCTCAGTCCCTGTGTCTCTCTCTCGGTGCCTGTGTCTCTCTCTCTCGGTCTCTGTGACTCCCTCAGTCCCTGTGTATCTCTCGGTCCCTGTGTCTCTCACTCGGTAACTGACTCTCTCTCGGTCCCTGTCTCTCTTTCTCGGTGCCTGCCTCTCTCTCTCGGTCACTATGTTTCTCTCGGTCCCTGTGTCTCTCTCTCGGTCCCGGTGTCTCTCTCGGTCCCTGTGACTCGCTCAGTCCCTGTGTCTCTCTCTCGGTCCCTGTGTCTCTCTCGTTCCCTGTGTCTCTTTCATGGTCCCTGTGTCCCTTTCGGTCCCTGTGGCTCTCTCTCGGTCCCGGTGTCTCTCTCGGTCCCTGTGACTCGCTCAGTCCCTGTGTCTCTCTCTCAGTCCCTGTGTCTCTCTCTCGGTGCCTGTGTCTCTCTCTCTCGGTCTCTGTGACTCCCTCAGTCCCTGTGTCTCTCTCGGTCCCTGTGTCTCTCACTCGGTAACTGACTCTCTCTCGGTCCCTGTCTCTCTTTCTCGGTGCCTGCCTCTCTCTCTCGGTCACTATGTTTCTCTCGGTCCCTGTGTCTCTCTCTCGGTCCCTGTGTCTCTCTCGGTCCCTGTGACTCGCTCAGTCCCTGTGTCTCTCACTAGCTCCCTGTGTCTCTCACTAGCTCCCTGGTCTCTCTCGGTCCCTGTGTCTCTCTTTAGTTCCCTGTGTCTCTCTCGGTCACTGTGTTTCTCTCAGTCCCTGTGTCTCTCTCATGGTCCCTGTGTCTCTCTCTCGGTCCCGGTGTCTCGCTCGGTCCCTGTGACTCGCTCAGTCCCTGTCTCTTTCTCTCAGTCCCTGTGTCTCTCTCGGTCACTGTCTCTCTCTGGGTCCCTGTGTCTCTCTCGGTCTCTGTGTCTCACTCAGTCCCTGTGTCTCTCACTCGGTCCCTGTCTCTCTCTCGGTCCCTGTGTCTCACTCGCTCCCTGTCTCTCTCTCTCAGTTTCAGTGTCTCTCTCGGTCCCTGTGTCTCTCTGTCTCAGTCCCTGTGTCTTACTCGGTCCCTGTGAATCTCTCGGACCCTGTGTCTCTCTCGGTCACTGTCTCTCTCTGGGTCCCTGTGTCTCTCTCGGTCTCTGTGTCTCACTCGGTCCCTGTGTCTCTCACTCGGTCCCTGTCTCTCTCTCGGTCCCTGTGTCTCACTCGCTCCCTCTCTCTCTCTCTCAGTTTCAGTGTCTCACTCGGTCCCTGTGAATCTCTCGGTCACTGTCTCTCTCTCGGTCCCTGTGTCTCTCTCGGTCCCTGTGTCTCTCTCGGTCCCTGTGTCTCTCTCGGTCACTGTCTCTCTCTCGGTCCCTGTGACTCTCTCGGTCCCTGTGTCTCTCTCGGTCACTGTCTCTCTCTCTCGGTCCCTGTGTCTCTCTCTAGGTCACTGTGTTTCCCTCGGTCCCTGTGTCTCTCTCTCGGTCCTTGTGACTCTCAATCGGTCCCTGTGTCTCTCACTCGGTACCTGTCTCTGTCTCGGTCCCTGTGTCTCTCTCTCTCGGTCCCTGTCTCTGTCTCGGTCCCTGTGTCTCTCTCTCTCAGTCCCTGTGTCTCTCTCAGTCCTGGTGTGTCTCTTGGTCACTGTGTCTCTCGCTCCGTCCCTGTGTCTCTATCTCAGTCCCTGTGTCTCTCTCTCGGTGCCTGTGTCTCTCTCTCGGTCCCTGTGACTCCCTGAGTCCCTGTGTCTCTCTCGGTCACTGTGTCTCTCTCGGTCCCTGTGTCTCTCTCTCTCGGTCCCTGTGTCTCTCTCGGTCCCTGTATCTCTCTCTCAGTCCCTGTGTCTCTCTCTCGGTGCCTGTGTCTCTCTCTCTCGGTCTCTGTGACTCCCTCAGTCCCTGTGTCTCTCTCGGTCCCTGTGTCTCTCTCGGTCCCTCTGTCTCTCTCGGTCCCTGTGTCTCTCTCGGTCCTTCTGTCTCTCTCTCGCTCCCTGTCTTTCTCTCTCGGACGATTGTGTCTCTCTCTCGGTCTCTGTGTCTCACTCGGTCCCTGTGTCTCACTCGGTCCCTGTGTCTCTCTCTCGGTCCCTGTCTTTCTCTCTCGGACGATTGTGTCTCTCTCTCCCTGTGTCTCACTCGGTCCCTGTGTCTCTCACTCGGTCCCTGTGTCACTCTCTGGGTCCCTGTGTCTCTCTCGGTCCCTGTCTCTCTCTCTCAGTTTCAGTGTGTCTGTCGTTCCCTGTGTCTCTCTCTCGGTCCCTGTGACTCTCTCGGTTCCTGTGTCTCTCTCGGTCCCTGTGTCACTCTCTGGGTCCCTGTGTCTCTCTCGGTCCCTATCACTCTCTCGGTCCCTGTGTCTCACTCGGTCCCTGTGTTTCTCTCTCGGTCCCTGTCTCTCTCTCTCGGTCCCTGTGTCTCTCTCTAGGTCACTGTGTTTCTCTCGGGCCCTGTGTCTCTCTCTCGGTCCCTGTGTCTCTCACTCGGTACCTGTCCCTGTCTCGGTCCCTGTGTCTCTCTCTCTCGGTCCCTGTCTCTCTCTCGGTCCCTGTGTCTCTCTCTCTCTCAGTCCCTGTGTCTCTCTCAGCCCTGGTGTGTCTCTTGGTCCCTGTGTCTCTATCTCAGTCCCTGTGTCTCTCTCTCGGTGCCTGTGTCTCTCTCTCGGTCCCTGTGACTCCCTCAGTCCCTGTGTCTCTCTCGGTCCCTGTGTCTCTCTCGGTCCCTGTGTTTCTCTCTCTCAGTCCCTGTGTCTCTCTCGGTCCTGGTGTGTCTCTCGGTCCCTGTGTCTCTCACACGGTGCCTGTGTCTCTCTCTTCGACCCTGCGTCTCTCTCAGTCACTGTGTCTTTCTCGGTCCCTGTGTCTCTCCCGGTCCCTGTCTCTCTCTCTCTCAGTCCCTGTGTGTCTTTCTCAGTCCCTGTGTCTCTCTCTCGGTCCCTGTGTCTCTCTTGGTCCCTGTGTCTCTCTCTCGGTCCCTGTGTCTCCCTCAGTCCGTGTTCTCACTCGGTCCCTGTGTCTCTCTCGGTCCCTGTATCTCTCTCTCACCCTATGTCTCTCTCGGTCCTGGTGTCTCTCTTGGTTCCTGTGTCTCACTCTCAGTCCCTGTGTCTCTCTCTAGGTCCTTGTGTCTCATTCGGTCCCTGTGTCTCTCTCTGGGTCCCTGTGTCTCACTCGGTCCCTGTCTCTCTCTCGGTCCCTGTGTCTCACTCGGTCCCTGTGTCTCTCTCTCTCGAACCCTATCTCTCTCCCGCGGTCCCTGTCTCTCTCTCGGTCCCTGTGTCTCTCTCGGTCCCTGTGTCTCTCTCGGTCCTTGTGCCTCTCTCTCGGTCCCTGTGTCTCTCTCTCTCAGTCCCTGTGTCTCTCTCGGTCACTGGCTCTCTCTGGGTCCCTGTGTCTCTCTCGGTCTCAGTGTCTCACTCGGTCCCTGTGTCTCTCTCTCGGTCCCTGTGTCTCTCTCGGTCCCTGTGTCTCTCTGGGTCCCTGTGTCTCACTCGGTTCCTGTCACTCTCTCTTTCCCTGTGTCTCTCTCGGTCCCTGTGTCTCCCTCTCTCGGACCCTGTCTCTCTCTCTCGGTCCCTGTGTCTCACGCGGTCCCTGTGTCTCTCTCTCGGTCCCTGTCTCTCTCTCGGTCCCTGTGTCTCTCTCTCTGTCCCTCTGTCTCTCTCTCTGTCCCTGTGTCTCTCACTCGCTCCCTGTGTCTCTCACTCGGTACGTGTCTCTGTCTCGGTCCCTGTGTCTCTCTCGGTCCCGGTGTCTCTCTCGTTCCCTGTGTCTCTCTCTTGCTCCCTGTGTCTTTCTCGGTCCCTGTGTCTCACTCGGTCCCTGTGTCTCTCCCGGTCCCTGTCTCTCTCTCTCAGTCCCTGTGTCTCTCTCTCTGTCCTGGTGTCTCTCTCTCGTTCAGTGTGTCTCTCTCTCGGTCCCTGTGTCTCTCTCGGTCCCTGTATCTCTCTCTCACCTCTGTGTCTCTCTCGGTCCTGGTGTCTCTCTTGGTCCCTGTGTCTCTCTCTCAATCCCTGTGTCTCTCTCTCGGTGCCTGTGTCTCTCACTCGGTCCCTGTGTCTCTCTCAGTCACTGTGTCTCTCTCGGTCCCTGTCACTCTCTCTCGGTCCCTGTATCTCTCTCTCGGTCACTGTGTCTCTCTCGGTCCCTGTGACTCGCTCAGTCCCTGTGTCTCTCACTCGGTCCGTGTGTCTCTCTCTCGGTCCCTGTGTCTCTCTCTCTCGGTCCCTGTGTCTCTCTCGGTCCCTGTATCTCTCTCTCAGTCCCTGTGTCTCTCTCTCGGTGCCTGTGTCTCTCTCTCTCGGTCCCTGTGACTCCCTCAGTCCCTGTGTCTCTCTCGGTCCCTGTGTCTCTCACTCGGTCCCTGACTCTCTCTCGGTCCCTGTGTCTCTCTCAGTCACTGTGTCTCTCTCGGTCCCTGTCACTCTCTCTCGGTCCCTGTATCTCTCTCTCAGTCCCTGTGTCTCTCTCTCGGTGCCTGTGTCTCTCTCTCTCGGTCTCTGTGACTCCCTCAGTCCCTGTGTATCTCTCGGTCCCTGTGTCTCTCACTCGGTAACTGACTCTCTCTCGGTCCCTGTCTCTCTTTCTCGGTGCCTGCCTCTCTCTCTCGGTCACTATGTTTCTCTCGGTCCCTGTGTCTCTCTCTCGGTCCCGGTGTCTCTCTCGGTCCCTGTGACTCGCTCAGTCCCTGTGTCTCTCTCTCGGTCCCTGTGTCTCTCTCGTTCCCTGTGTCTCTTTCATGGTCCCTGTGTCCCTTTCGGTCCCTGTGGCTCTCTCTCGGTCCCGGTGTCTCTCTCGGTCCCTGTGACTCGCTCAGTCCCTGTGTCTCTCTCTCAGTCCCTGTGTCTCTCTCTCGGTGCCTGTGTCTCTCTCTCTCGGTCTCTGTGACTCCCTCAGTCCCTGTGTCTCTCTCGGTCCCTGTGTCTCTCACTCGGTAACTGACTCTCTCTCGGTCCCTGTCTCTCTTTCTCGGTGCCTGCCTCTCTCTCTCGGTCACTATGTTTCTCTCGGTCCCTGTGTCTCTCTCTCGGTCCCTGTGTCTCTCTCGGTCCCTGTGACTCGCTCAGTCCCTGTGTCTCTCACTAGCTCCCTGTGTCTCTCACTAGCTCCCTGGTCTCTCTCGGTCCCTGTGTCTCTCTTTAGTCCCTGTGTCTCTCTCGGTCACTGTGTTTCTCTCAGTCCCTGTGTCTCTCTCATGGTCCCTGTGTCTCTCTCTCGGTCCCGGTGTCTCGCTCGGTCCCTGTGACTCGCTCAGTCCCTGTCTCTTTCTCTCAGTCCCTGTGTCTCTCTCGGTCACTGTCTCTCTCTGGGTCCCTGTGTCTCTCTCGGTCTCTGTGTCTCACTCAGTCCCTGTGTCTCTCACTCGGTCCCTGTCTCTCTCTCGGTCCCTGTGTCTCACTCGCTCCCTGTCTCTCTCTCTCAGTTTCAGTGTCTCTCTCGGTCCCTGTGTCTCTCTGTCTCAGTCCCTGTGTCTTACTCGGTCCCTGTGAATCTCTCGGACCCTGTGTCTCTCTCGGTCACTGTCTCTCTCTGGGTCCCTGTGTCTCTCTCGGTCTCTGTGTCTCACTCGGTCCCTGTGTCTCTCACTCGGTCCCTGTCTCTCTCTCGGTCCCTGTGTCTCACTCGCTCCCTCTCTCTCTCTCTCAGTTTCAGTGTCTCACTCGGTCCCTGTGAATCTCTCGGTCACTGTCTCTCTCTCGGTCCCTGTGTCTCTCTCGGTCCCTGTGTCTCTCTCGGTCCCTGTGTCTCTCTCGGTCACTGTCTCTCTCTCGGTCCCTGTGACTCTCTCGGTCCCTGTGTCTCTCTCGGTCACTGTCTCTCTCTCTCGGTCCCTGTGTCTCTCTCTAGGTCACTGTGTTTCCCTCGGTCCCTGTGTCTCTCTCTCGGTCCTTGTGACTCTCAATCGGTCCCTGTGTCTCTCACTCGGTACCTGTCTCTGTCTCGGTCCCTGTGTCTCTCTCTCTCGGTCCCTGTCTCTGTCTCGGTCCCTGTGTCTCTCTCTCTCAGTCCCTGTGTCTCTCTCAGTCCTGGTGTGTCTCTTGGTCACTGTGTCTCTCGCTCCGTCCCTGTGTCTCTATCTCAGTCCCTGTGTCTCTCTCTCGGTGCCTGTGTCTCTCTCTCGGTCCCTGTGACTCCCTGAGTCCCTGTGTCTCTCTCGGTCACTGTGTCTCTCTCGGTCCCTGTGTCTCTCTCTCTCGGTCCCTGTGTCTCTCTCGGTCCCTGTATCTCTCTCTCAGTCCCTGTGTCTCTCTCTCGGTGCCTGTGTCTCTCTCTCTCGGTCTCTGTGACTCCCTCAGTCCCTGTGTCTCTCTCGGTCCCTGTGTCTCTCTCGGTCCCTCTGTCTCTCTCGGTCCCTGTGTCTCTCTCGGTCCTTCTGTCTCTCTCTCGCTCCCTGTCTTTCTCTCTCGGACGATTGTGTCTCTCTCTCGGTCTCTGTGTCTCACTCGGTCCCAGTGTCTCACTCGGTCCCTGTGTCTCTCTCTCGGTCCCTGTCTTTCTCTCTCGGACGATTGTGTCTCTCTCTCCCTGTGTCTCACTCGGTCCCTGTGTCTCTCACTCGGTCCCTGTGTCACTCTCTGGGTCCCTGTGTCTCTCTCGGTCCCTGTCTCTCTCTCTCAGTTTCAGTGTGTCTGTCGTTCCCTGTGTCTCTCTCTCGGTCCCTGTGACTCTCTCGGTTCCTGTGTCTCTCTCGGTCCCTGTGTCACTCTCTGGGTCCCTGTGTCTCTCTCGGTCCCTATCACTCTCTCGGTCCCTGTGTCTCACTCGGTCCCTGTGTTTCTCTCTCGGTCCCTGTCTCTCTCTCTCGGTCCCTGTGTCTCTCTCTAGGTCACTGTGTTTCTCTCGGGCCCTGTGTCTCTCTCTCGGTCCCTGTGTCTCTCACTCGGTACCTGTCCCTGTCTCGGTCCCTGTGTCTCTCTCTCTCGGTCCCTGTCTCTCTCTCGGTCCCTGTGTCTCTCTCTCTCTCAGTCCCTGTGTCTCTCTCAGCCCTGGTGTGTCTCTTGGTCCCTGTGTCTCTATCTCAGTCCCTGTGTCTCTCTCTCGGTGCCTGTGTCTCTCTCTCGGTCCCTGTGACTCCCTCAGTCCCTGTGTCTGTCTCGGTCCCTGTGTCTCTCTCGGTCCCTGTGTTTCTCTCTCTCAGTCCCTGTGTCTCTCTCGGTCCTGGTGTGTCTCTCGGTCCCTGTGTCTCTCACACGGTGCCTGTGTCTCTCTCTTCGACCCTGCGTCTCTCTCAGTCACTGTGTCTTTCTCGGTCCCTGTGTCTCTCCCGGTCCCTGTCTCTCTCTCTCTCAGTCCCTGTGTGTCTTTCTCAGTCCCTGTGTCTCTCTCTCGGTCCCTGTGTCTCTCTTGGTCCCTGTGTCTCTCTCTCGGTCCCTGTGTCTCCCTCAGTCCGTGTTCTCACTCGGTCCCTGTGTCTCTCTCGGTCCCTGTATCTCTCTCTCACCCTATGTCTCTCTCGGTCCTGGTGTCTCTCTTGGTTCCTGTGTCTCACTCTCAGTCCCTGTGTCTCTCTCTAGGTCCTTGTGTCTCATTCGGTCCCTGTGTCTCTCTCTGGGTCCCTGTGTCTCACTCGGTCCCTGTCTCTCTCTCGGTCCCTGTGTCTCACTCGGTCCCTGTGTCTCTCTCTCTCGAACCCTATCTCTCTCCCGCGGTCCCTGTCTCTCTCTCGGTCCCTGTGTCTCTCTCGGTCCCTGTGTCTCTCTCGGTCCTTGTGCCTCTCTCTCGGTCCCTGTGTCTCTCTCTCTCAGTCCCTGTGTCTCTCTCGGTCACTGGCTCTCTCTGGGTCCCTGTGTCTCTCTCGGTCTCAGTGTCTCACTCGGTCCCTGTGTCTCTCTCTCGGTCCCTGTGTCTCTCTCGGTCCCTGTGTCTCTCTGGGTCCCTGTGTCTCACTCGGTTCCTGTCACTCTCTCTTTCCCTGTGTCTCTCTCGGTCCCTGTGTCTCCCTCTCTCGGACCCTGTCTCTCTCTCTCGGTCCCTGTGTCTCACGCGGTCCCTGTGTCTCTCTCTCGGTCCCTGTCTCTCTCTCGGTCCCTGTGTCTCTCTCTCTGTCCCTCTGTCTCTCTCTCTGTCCCTGTGTCTCTCACTCGCTCCCTGTGTCTCTCACTCGGTACGTGTCTCTGACTCGGTCCCTGTGTCTCTCTCGGTCCCGGTGTCTCTCTCGTTCCCTGTGTCTCTCTCTTGCTCCCTGTGTCTTTCTCGGTCCCTGTGTCTCACTCGGTCCCTGTGTCTCTCCCGGTCCCTGTCTCTCTCTCTCAGTCCCTGTGTCTCTCTCTCTGTCCTGGTGTCTCTCTCTCGTTCAGTGTGTCTCTCTCTCGGTCCCTGTGTCTCTCTCGGTCCCTGTATCTCTCTCTCACCTCTGTGTCTCTCTCGGTCCTGGTGTCTCTCTTGGTCCCTGTGTCTCTCTCTCAATCCCTGTGTCTCTCTCTCGGTGCCTGTGTCTCTCACTCGGTCCCTGTGTCTCTCTCAGTCACTGTGTCTCTCTCGGTCCCTGTCACTCTCTCTCGGTCCCTGTATCTCTCTCTCGGTCACTGTGTCTCTCTCGGTCCCTGTGACTCGCTCAGTCCCTGTGTCTCTCACTCGGTCCGTGTGTCTCTCTCTCGGTCCCTGTGTCTCTCTCTCTCGGTCCCTGTGTCTCTCTCGGTCCCTGTATCTCTCTCTCAGTCCCTGTGTCTCTCTCTCGGTGCCTGTGTCTCTCTCTCTCGGTCCCTGTGACTCCCTCAGTCCCTGTGTCTCTCTCGGTCCCTGTGTCTCTCACTCGGTCCCTGACTCTCTCTCGGTCCCTGTGTCTCTCTCAGTCACTGTGTCTCTCTCGGTCCCTGTCACTCTCTCTCGGTCCCTGTATCTCTCTCTCAGTCCCTGTGTCTCTCTCTCGGTGCCTTTGTCTCTCTCTCTCGGTCTCTGTGACTCCCTCAGTCCCTGTGTATCTCTCGGTCCCTGTGTCTCTCACTCGGTAACTGACTCTCTCTCGGTCCCTGTCTCTCTTTCTCGGTGCCTGCCTCTCTCTCTCGGTCACTATGTTTCTCTCGGTCCCTGTGTCTCTCTCTCGGTCCCGGTGTCTCTCTCGGTCCCTGTGACTCGCTCAGTCCCTGTGTCTCTCTCTCGGTCCCTGTGTCTCTCTCGTTCCCTGTGTCTCTTTCATGGTCCCTGTGTCCCTTTCGGTCCCTGTGGCTCTCTCTCGGTCCCGGTGTCTCTCTCGGTCCCTGTGACTCGCTCAGTCCCTGTGTCTCTCTCTCAGTCCCTGTGTCTCTCTCTCGGTGCCTGTGTCTCTCTCTCTCAGTCTCTGTGACTCCCTCAGTCCCTGTGTCTCTCTCGGTCCCTGTGTCTCTCACTCGGTAACTGACTCTCTCTCGGTCCCTGTCTCTCTTTCTCGGTGCCTGCCTCTCTCTCTCGGTCACTATGTTTCTCTCGGTCCCTGTGTCTCTCTCTCGGTCCCTGTGTCTCTCTCGGTCCCTGTGACTCGCTCAGTCCCTGTGTCTCTCACTAGCTCCCTGTGTCTCTCACTAGCTCCCTGGTCTCTCTCGGTCCCTGTGTCTCTCTTTAGTCCCTGTGTCTCTCTCGGTCACTGTGTTTCTCTCAGTCCCTGTGTCTCTCTCATGGTCCCTGTGTCTCTCTCTCGGTCCCGGTGTCTCGCTCGGTCCCTGTGACTCGCTCAGTCCCTGTCTCTTTCTCTCAGTCCCTGTGTCTCTCTCGGTCACTGTCTCTCTCTGGGTCCCTGTGTCTCTCTCGGTCTCTGTGTCTCACTCAGTCCCTGTGTCTCTCACTCGGTCCCTGTCTCTCTCTCGGTCCCTGTGTCTCACTCGCTCCCTGTCTCTCTCTCTCAGTTTCAGTGTCTCTCTCGGTCCCTGTGTCTCTCTGTCTCAGTCCCTGTGTCTTACTCGGTCCCTGTGAATCTCTCGGACCCTGTGTCTCTCTCGGTCACTGTCTCTCTCTGGGTCCCTGTGTCTCTCTCGGTCTCTGTGTCTCACTCGGTCCCTGTGTCTCTCACTCGGTCCCTGTCTCTCTCTCGGTCCCTGTGTCTCACTCGCTCCCTCTCTCTCTCTCTCAGTTTCAGTGTCTCACTCGGTCCCTGTGAATCTCTCGGTCACTGTCTCTCTCTCGGTCCCTGTGTCTCTCTCGGTCCCTGTGTCTCTCTCGGTCCCTGTGTCTCTCTCGGTCACTGTCTCTCTCTCGGTCCCTGTGACTCTCTC
This sequence comes from Prionace glauca, assembly GCA_037974335.1. Taxonomy (NCBI): domain Eukaryota; kingdom Metazoa; phylum Chordata; class Chondrichthyes; order Carcharhiniformes; family Carcharhinidae; genus Prionace; species Prionace glauca. The sequence continues at coordinate 134,769 of JBBMRE010000191.1, read as the reverse complement.
GGTCCCTGTGTCTCTCTCGGTCACTGTCTCTCTCTCTCGGTCCCTGTGTCTCTCTCTAGGTCACTGTGTTTCCCTCGGTCCCTGTGTCTCTCTCTCGGTCCTTGTGACTCTCAATCGGTCCCTGTGTCTCTCACTCGGTACCTGTCTCTGTCTCGGTCCCTGTGTCTCTCTCTCTCGGTCCCTGTCTCTGTCTCGGTCCCTGTGTCTCTCTCTCTCAGTCCCTGTGTCTCTCTCAGTCCTGGTGTGTCTCTTGGTCACTGTGTCTCTCGCTCCGTCCCTGTGTCTCTATCTCAGTCCCTGTGTCTCTCTCTCGGTGCCTGTGTCTCTCTCTCGGTCCCTGTGACTCCCTGAGTCCCTGTGTCTCTCTCGGTCACTGTGTCTCTCTCGGTCCCTGTGTCTCTCTCTCTCGGTCCCTGTGTCTCTCTCGGTCCCTGTATCTCTCTCTCAGTCCCTGTGTCTCTCTCTCGGTGCCTGTGTCTCTCTCTCTCGGTCTCTGTGACTCCCTCAGTCCCTGTGTCTCTCTCGGTCCCTGTGTCTCTCTCGGTCCCTCTGTCTCTCTCGGTCCCTGTGTCTCTCTCGGTCCTTCTGTCTCTCTCTCGCTCCCTGTCTTTCTCTCTCGGACGATTGTGTCTCTCTCTCGGTCTCTGTGTCTCACTCGGTCCCTGTGTCTCACTCGGTCCCTGTGTCTCTCTCTCGGTCCCTGTCTTTCTCTCTCGGACGATTGTGTCTCTCTCTCCCTGTGTCTCACTCGGTCCCTGTGTCTCACTCGGTCCCTGTGTCACTCTCTGGGTCCTGTGTCTCTCTCGGTCCCTGTCTCTCTCTCTCAGTTTCAGTGTGTCTGTCGTTCCCTGTGTCTCTCTCTCGGTCCCTGTGACTCTCTCGGTTCCTGTGTCTCTCTCGGTCCCTGTGTCACTCTCTGGGTCCCTGTGTCTCTCTCGGTCCCTATCACTCTCTCGGTCCCTGTGTCTCACTCGGTCCCTGTGTTTCTCTCTCGGTCCCTGTCTCTCTCTCTCGGTCCCTGTGTCTCTCTCTAGGTCACTGTGTTTCTCTCGGTCCCTGTGTCTCTCTCTCGGTCCCTGTGTCTCTCACTCGGTACCTGTCCCTGTCTCGGTCCCTGTGTCTCTCTCTCTCGGTCCCTGTCTCTCTCTCGGTCCCTGTGTCTCTCTCTAGGTCACTGTGTTTCTCTCGGTCCCTGTGTCTCTCACTCGGTACCTGTCCCTGTCTCGGTGCCTGTGTCGCTCTCTCGGTGCCTGTGTCTCTCTCTCGGTCCCTGTGTCTCTCTCTCGGTCCCTGTGTCTCTCTTGGTCCCTGTGTCTCTCTCTCGGTCTGTGTCTCTCTCTCGGTGCCTATGTCTCTCTCTCGGTCCCTGTGTGTCTCTCAGTCCCTGTGACTCTCTCTCGGTCCCTGTGTCTCTCTTGGTCCCTGTGACTCTCTCGGTCCCTGTGTCTCTCTCGGTACCTGTGTCTCTCTCTCGGTCCCTGTGTCTCTCTCTCGGTCCCTGTCACTCGCTCAATCCCTGTGTCTCTCTCTCGGTCCCTGTGTCTCTCTCTCGGTCCCTGTGTCTCTCTCTCGGTCCCTGTGTCTCCCTCGGTCCCAGTGACTCGCTCAATCCCTGTGTCTCGCTCTCGGTCCCTGTGTCTCACTCGGTCCCTGTGTCTCTCTCTCGGTCCCTGTGTCTCTCTCGGTCCCTGTGTCTCTCTCTCACCCCTGTGTCTCTCTCGGTCCGTGTGTCTCTCTCGGTCGCTATGTCTCTCTCGGTCGCTATGTCTCTCGCGGTCCCTGTGTCTCTCTCTCGGTCACTGTGTCTCACTCGGTCCCTGTCTCCCTCTCGGTCCCTGTGCCTCTCTCTAAGACTCTGTGTCTCTATCTTGGTCCCTGTGTCTCTCTCGGTCGCAGTCTCTCTCTCTCGGTCCTGGTGTCTCTCTCGGTCCCTGTGTCTCTCTCTCTCTGTCCCTGTGTCACTCACTCGGACCCTGTTTCTCTCTCATTCCCTGTGTCTCTCTCGGTCCCTGTGTCTCTCTCTCTCCATCCCTGTGTCTCTCTCTCGGTCCCTGTGTCTCTCTCGGTCGCTGTGTCTCACTCGGTCCCTGTGTCTCTCTCGGTCCCTGTGTCTCTCTCTCACCCATGTCTCTCTCGGTCCCGATGTCTCTCTCGGTCCCTGTGTCTCTCTCTCGGTCCCTGTGTCTCTCTCTGGGTCCCTGTGTCTCACTCGGTCCCTGTCTCTCTCTCTGTCTCTGTGTCTCTCTCTTGGTCACTGTGTCTCTCCGTCGGTCCCTGTGTCTCTCTCTTGGTCCCTGTCTCTCTCTCTCAGTCACGGTGTCTCTCTTGGTCCCTGTGTCTCTCTCTTGGTCCCTGTGTCTCACTCGGTCCCTGTATTTCTCACTCGGTACCTGTCTCTGTCTCGGTCCCTGTGTCTCGCTCAATCCCTGTGACTCTCTCGGTCCCTGTATCTCTCTCTCGGTCCCTGTGTCTCTCTCTCTCGGTCCCTGTGACTCGCTCAATCCCTGTGACTCTCTCGGTCCCTGTGTCTCTCTCGGACGCTGTGTCTCTCTTGGTCCCTGTGTCTCTCTCTCGGTCCCTGTGTCTCTCTCGGTCCCTGTGTCTTACTTGGTTCCTGTGACTCTCTCAGTCCCTGTCTCTCTCTCAGTCTCTGAATCTCTCTCTCGGTCCCTGTCTCTCTCTCGGTCCCGGTGTCTCTCTCGGTCCCTGTGTCTCTCTCGGTCCCTGTGTCTCTCTCTCGGTCCCTATGTCTCTCTCTCGGTCCCTGTCTCTCTCTCGGTCCTTGTGACTCTCTCGGTCCCGCTGTCTCTCTCGGTCCCTGTGTCTCTCTCATTCCCTGTGTCTCTCTTTCACCCCATGTCTCTCTCTGTCCCGGAGTCTCTCTCGGTCCCTGTCTCTCTCTCATTCCCTGTGTCTCTCTTTCACCCCATGTCTCTCTCTGTCCCGGAGTCTCTCTCGGTCCCTGTCTCTCTCACGGTCCCTGTCACTCTCTCAGTCCCTGTGTCTCACTCGGTCCCTGTCTCCCTCTCGGTCCCTGTGCCTCTCTCTAAGTCCCTGTGTCTCTCTCTTGGTCCCTGTGTCTCTCTCAGTCCCTGTGTCTCTCTCGGTCCCTGTGTATCACTCTCGGTCCCTGTGTCTCTCTCTCCATTCCTGTGTCTCTCTCTCGGTCCCTGTCTCTCTCTCGGTCCTTGTGACTCTCTCGGTCCCGCTGTCTCTCTCGGTCCCTGTGTCTCTCTCATTCCCTGTGTCTCTCTTTCACCCCATGTCTCTCTCTGTCCCGGAGTCTCTCTCGGTCCCTGTCTCTCTCTCATTCCCTGTGTCTCTCTTTCACCCCATGTCTCTCTCTGTCCCGGAGTCTCTCTCGGTCCCTGTCTCTCTCACGGTCCCTGTCACTCTCTCAGTCCCTGTGTCTCTCTCTCGGTCCCTGTGTCTCTCTCTCAGTCCCTGTGTCTCTCTCGGTCCCTGTGTCTCTTTTGGTCCCGGTGTCTCTCTCGGTCCCTGTCTCTCTCTCAGTCACTGTGTCTCTTTCTCGGTCCCTGTGTCTCTCTCTCGGTCCCTGTGTCTCTCCCTTGCTCCCTGTGTCTCTCTCGGTCCCTGTGTCTCGCTCTCGGTCCCTGTCTCTCTCTCAGTCCCTGTATCTATCTGTCGGTCCCTGTGTCTCTCTCGGTCACTGTGTCTCACTCGGTCCCTGTATCTCTCTCTGTCCCTGTGTCTCTCTCTCACACCCCTGTGTCTCTCTCGGTCCCGGTGTCTCTCTCGGTCCCTGTGTCTCTCTCTCGGTCCCTGTGTCTCTCTCGATCCCTGTGTCTCTCTCGGTCCCTGTCTCTCTCTTGGTCCCTGTGTCTCACTCGGTCCCTGTCTCTCTCTCGGTCCCTGTGTCTCTCTCGGTCACTATGTCTCTCTTGGTCCCTGTGTCTCTCTCTTGGTCACTGTGTCTCACTCGGTCCCTGTATTTCTCACTCGGTACCTGACTCTGTCTCGGTCCCTGTGTCTCTCTCGATCCCTGTGTCTCTCTCGGTCCCTGTGACTCTCTCGGTCCCGCTGTCTCTCTCGGTCCCTGTCTCTCTATCTTACTATCTGTGTCTCTCTCGGTCCCTGTCTCTCTCTCAGTCCCTGTGTCTCTCTCTCACCCCATGTCTCTCTCTGTCCTGGAGACTCTCTCGGTCCCTGTCTCTCTCACGGTCCCTGTCACTCTCTCAGTCCCTGTGTCTCACTCGGTCCCTGTCTCCCTCTCGGTCCCTGTGCCTCTCTCTCAGACCCTGTGTCTCTCTCTTGGTCCCTGTGTCTCTCTCAGTCCCTGTGTCTCTCTCGGTCCCTGTGTCTCACTCTCGGTCCCTGTGTCTCTCTCTCCATCCCTGTGTCTCTCTCTCGGTCCCTGTGTCTCTCTCTCGGTCCCTGTGTCTCTCTCGGTCCCGATGTCTCTCTCGGTCCCTGTGTCTCTCTCTCGGTCCCTGTGTCTCTCTCTGGGTCCCTGTGTCTCACTCGGTCCCTGTCTCTCTCTGGGTCCCTGTGTCTCACTCGGTCCCTGTGTCTCTCTCTCTTTCACTGTGTCTCTCTCGGTCACTATGTCTCTCTTGGTCCCTGTGTCTCTCTCTTGGTCACTGTGTCTCACTCGGTCCCTGTATTTCTCACTCGGTACCTGACTCTGTCTCGGTCCCTGTGTCTCTCTCGATCCCTGTGTCTCTCTCGGTCCCTGTCTCTCTCTCAGTCCCTGTGTCTCTCTCTCGGTCCCTGTGTCTCTCTCGGTCCCTGTGTCTTACTCGGTCCCTGTGACTCTCTCAGTCCCTGTCTCTCTCTCAGTCTCTGAGTCTCTCTCTCGGTCCCTGTCTCTCTCTCGGTCCCTGTGTCTTACTCGGTCCCTGTGACTCTCTCAGTCCCTGTCTCTCTCTCAGTCTCTGAGTCTCTCTCTCGGTCCCTGTCTCTTTCTCGGTCCCTGTCTCTCTCTCTCGGTCCCTGTGTCTCTCCCTTGCTCTCTGCGTCTCTCTCGGTCCCTGTGTCTCACTTTGTCCCTGTCTCTCTCTCGGTCTCTGTGTCTCACTCGGTCCCTGTGTCTCTCTCTCACACCCCTGTGTCTCTCTCGGTCCCGGTGTCTCTCTCGGTCCCTGTGTCTCTCTCTCGGTCCCTGTGTCTCTCTCGATCCCTGTGTCTCTCTCGGTCCCTGTCTCTCTCTTGGTCCCTGTGTCTCACTCGGTCCCTGTCTCTCTCTCGGTCCCTGTGTCTCTCTCGGTCACTATGTCTCTCTTGGTCCCTGTGTCTCTCTCTTGGTCACTGTGTCTCACTCGGTCCCTGTATTTCTCTCGGTACCTGACTCTGTCTCGGTCCCTGTGTCTCTCTCGATCCCTGTGTCTCTCTCGGTCCCTGTGACTCTCTCGGTCCCGCTGTCTCTCTCGGTCCCTGTCTCTCTATCTTACTATCTGTGTCTCTCTCGGTCCCTGTCTCTCTCTCAGTCCCTGTGTCTCTCTCTCACCCCATGTCTCTCTCTGTCCTGGAGACTCTCTCGGTCCCTGTCTCTCTCACGGTCCCTGTCACTCTCTCAGTCCCTGTGTCTCACTCGGTCCCTGTCTCCCTCTCGGTCCCTGTGCCTCTCTCTCAGACCCTGTGTCTCTCTCTTGGTCCCTGTGTCTCTCTCAGTCCCTGTGTCTCTCTCGGTCCCTGTGTCTCACTCTCGGTCCCTGTGTCTCTCTCTCCATCCCTGTGTCTCTCTCTCGGTCCCTGTGTCTCTCTCTCGGTCCCTGTGTCTCTCTCGATCCCGATGTCTCTCTCGGTCCCTGTGTCTCTCTCTCGGTCCCTGTGTCTCTCTCTGGGTCCCTGTGTCTCACTCGGTCCCTGTCTCTCTCTGGGTCCCTGTGTCTCACTCGGTCCCTGTGTCTCTCTCTCTTTCACTGTGTCTCTCTCGGTCACTATGTCTCTCTTGGTCCCTGTGTCTCTCTCTTGGTCACTGTGTCTCACTCGGTCCCTGTATTTCTCACTCGGTACCTGACTCTGTCTCGGTCCCTGTGTCTCTCTCGATCCCTGTGTCTCTCTCGGTCCCTGTCTCTCTCTCAGTCCCTGTGTCTCTCTCTCGGTCCCTGTGTCTCTCTCGGTCCCTGTGTCTTACTCGGTCCCTGTGACTCTCTCAGTCCCTGTCTCTCTCTCAGTCTCTGAGTCTCTCTCTCGGTCCCTGTCTCTCTCTCGGTCCCTGTGTCTTACTCGGTCCCTGTGACTCTCTCAGTCCCTGTCTCTCTCTCAGTCTCTGAGTCTCTCTCTCGGTCCCTGTCTCTTTCTCGGTCCCTGTCTCTCTCTCTCGGTCCCTGTGTCTCTCCCTTGCTCTCTGCGTCTCTCTCGCTCCCTGTGTCTCACTTTGTCCCTGTCTCTCTCTCGGTCTCTGTGTCTCACTCGGTCCCTGTGTCTCTCTCTCGGTCCCTGTCTCTCTCTCGGTCCCTGTGTCTCTTTTGGTCCCGGTGTCTCTCTCGGTCCCTGTCTCTCTCTCAGTCCCTGTGTCTCTTTCTCTGTCCCTGTGTCTCTCTCTCGGTCCCTGTGTCTCTCCCTTGCTCCCTGTGTCTCTCTCGGTCCCTGTGTCTCGCTCTCGGTCCCTGTGTCTCACTCGGTCCCTGTGTCTCTCTCTGTCGCTGTGTCTCACTCGGTCCCTGTGTCTCTCTCGGTCCCTGTGTCTCTCTCTCACCCCTGTGTCTCTCTCGGTCCCGATGTCTCTCTCGGTCCCTGTGTCTCTCTCTCTGTCTCTGTGTCTCTCTCTTGGTCACTGTGTCTCTCCGTCGGTCCCTGTGTCTCTCTCTCGGTCCCTGTGTCTCTCTCTCTCTCGGTCACGGTGTCTCTCTCGGTCCCTGTGTCTCTCTCTCTCTCGGTCACGGTGTCTCTCTTGGTCCCTGTGTCTCTCTCTTGGTCCCTGTGTCTCACTCGGTCCCTGTATTTCTCACTCGGTACCTGTCTCTGTCTTGGTCCCTGTGTCTCGCTCAATCCCTGTGACTCTCTCGGTCCCTGTGACTCTCTCTCGGTCCCTGTGTCTCTCTCTCTCGGTCCCGATGTCTCTCTCGGTCCCTGTGTCTCTCTCTCGGTCCCTGTGTCTCTCTCTGGTTCCCAGCGTCTCACTCGGTCCCTGTGACTCGCTCAGTCCCTGTGTCTCTCATTAGGTCCCTGTGTCTCTCTCGGTCCCGATGTCTCTCTCGGTCCCTGTGTCTCTCTCTCGGTCCCTGTGTCTCTCTCTGGTTCCCAGTGTCTCACTCGGTCCCTGTGTCTCTCTCGGTCGCTGTGTCTCTCTCGGTCCCTGTGTCTCTCTCGGTCCCGATGTCTCTCTTTGTCCCTGTCTCTCTCTCTCTTGCTCTCTGCGTCTCTCTCGGTCCCTGTGTCTCACTTTGTCCCTGTCTCTCTCTCGGTCACTTTGTCTCGCTCTCGGTCCCTGTGTCTCTCTCTCGGTCCCTGTGTCTCTCTCTGGTTCCCAGTGTCTCACTCGGTCCCTGTGACTCGCTCAGTCCCTGTGTCTCACATTAGGTCCCTGTGTCTCTCTCGGTCCCGATGTCTCTCTCGGTCCCTGTGTCTCTCTCTCGGTCCCTGTGTCTCTCTCTGGTTCCCAGTGTCTCACTCGGTCCCTGTGTCTCTCTCGGTCGCTGTGTCTCTCTCGGTCCCTGTGTCTCTCTCGGTCCCGATGTCTCTCTTTGTCCCTGTCTCTCTCTCTCTTGCTCTCTGCGTCTCTCTCGGTCCCTGTGTCTCACTTTGTCCCTGTCTCTCTCTCGGTCACTTTGTCTCGCTCTCGGTCCCTGTGTCTCTCTCTCGGTCCCTGTGTCTCTCTCTCGGTCCCTGTGTCTCTCCCTTGCTCCCTGTGTCTCTCTCGGTCCCTGTGTCTCGCTCTCGGTCCCTTTGTCTTTCTCTCGGTCCCTGTGTCTCTCTCTCTCGGTCACTGTGTCTCACTCGGTCCCTGTGTCTCTCTCTGTCCCTGTGTCTCTCTCTCACACCCCTGTGTCTCTCTCGGTCCCGGTGTCTCTCTCGGTCCCTGTGTCTCTCTCTCGGTCCCTGTGTCTCTCTCGATCCCTGTGTCTCTCTCGGTCCCTGTCTCTCTCTCAGTCCCTATGTCTCTCTCTCGGTCCCTGTCTCTCTCTCGGTCCCTGTGACTGTATCGGTCCCGCTGTCTCTCTCGGTCCCTGTCTCTCTATCTTACTATCAGTGTCTCTCTCGGTCCCTGTCTCTCTCTCAGTCCCTGTGTCTCTCTCTCACCCCATGTCTCTCTCTGTCCCGGAGTCTCTCTCGGTCCCTGTCTCTCTCACGGTCCCTGTCACTCTCTCAGTCCCTGTGTCTCACTCGGTCCCTGTCTCCCTCTCGGTCCCTGTGCCTCTCTCTCAGACCCTGTGTCTCTCTCTTGGTCCCTGTGTCTCTCTCAGTCCCTGTGTCCCTCTCGGTCCCTGTGTCTCACTCTCGGTCCCTGTGTCTCTCTCTCCATCCCTGTGTCTCTCTCTCGGTCCCTGTGTCTCTCTCTCGGTCCCTGTGTCTCTCTCGGTCCCGATGTCTCTCTCGGTCCCTGTGTCTCTCTCTCGGTCCCTGTGTCTCTCTCTGGGTCCCTGTGTCTCACTCGGTCCCTGTCTCTCTCTGGGTCCCTGTGTCTCACTCGGTCCCTGTCTCTCTCTCGGTCCCTGTGTCTCTCTCGGTCACTATGTCTCTCTTGGTCCCTGTGTCTCTCTCTTGGTCACTGTGTCTCACTCGGTCCCTGTATTTCTCACTCGGTACCTGACTCTGTCTCGGTCCCTGTGTCTCTGTCGATCCCTGTGTCTCTCTCGGTCCCTGTCTCTCTCAGTCCCTGTGTCTCTCTCTCGGTCCCTGTGTCTCTCTCGGTCCCTGTGTCTTACTCGGTCCCTGTGACTCTCTCAGTCCCTGTCTCTCTCTCAGAGTCTGAGTCTCTCTCTCGGTCCCTGTCTCTCTCTCGGTCCCTGTGTCTGACTCGGTCCCTGTGACTCTCTCAGTCCCTGTCTCTCTCTCAGTCTCTGAGTCTCTCTCTCGGTCCCTCTCTCTTTCTCGGTCCCTGTCTCTCTCTCTCTTGCTCTCTGCGTCTCTCTCGGTCCCTGTGTCTCACTTTGTCCCTGTCTCTCTCTCGGTCACTGTGTCTCTCTCTCGGTCCCTGTGTCTCTCTCTGGTTCCCAGTGTCTCACTCGGTCCCTGTGTCTCTCTCGGTCGCTGTGTCTCACTCGGTCCCTGTGTCTCACTCGGTCCCTGTGTCTCTCTCGGTCCCGATGTCTCTCTCGGTCCCTGTGTCTCACTTTGTCCCTGTCTCTCTCTCGGTCCCTGTGTCTCTCTCTCGGTCCCTGTGTCTCTCTCTCAGTCCCTGTGTCTCTCTCTCGGTCCCTGTCTCTCTCTCGGTCCCTGTGTCTCTTTTGGTCCCGGTGTCTCTCTCGCTCCCTGTGTCTCTCTCGGTCCCTGTGTCTCGCTCTCGGTCCCTGTCTCTCTCGGTCCCTGTATCTCTCTGTCGGTCCCTGTCTCTCTCTCGGTCCCTGTCTCTCTCTCAGTCCCTATGTCTCTCTCTCGGTCCCTGTCTCTCTCTCGGTCCCTGTGACTCTCTCGGTCCCGCTGTCTCTCTCGGTCCCTGTCTCTCTATCTTACTATCAGTGTCTCTCTCGGTCCCTGTCTCTCTCTCAGTCCCTGTGTCTCTCTCTCACCCCATGTCTCTCTCTGTCCCGGAGTCTCTCTCGGTCCCTGTCTCTCTCACGGTCCCTGTCACTCTCTCAGTCCCTGTGTCTCACTCGGTCCCTGTCTCCCTCTCGGTCCCTGTGCCTCTCTCTCAGACCCTGTGTCTCTCTCTCGGTCCCTGTCTCTCTCTCGGTCCCTGTGTCTCTCTCAGTCCCTGTGTCTCTCTCTCAGTCCCTGTGTCTCTCTCGGTCCCTGTGTCTCACTCTCGGTCCCTGTGACTCTCTCTCCATCCCTGTGTCTCTCTCTCGGTCCCTGTGTCTCTCTCTCGGTCCCTGTGTCTCTCTCGGTCCCGATGTCTCTCTCGGTCCCTGTGTCTCTCTCTCGGTCCCTGTGTCTCTCTCTGGGTACCTGTGTCTCACTCGGTCCCTGTCTCTCTCTGGGTCCCTGTGTCTCACTCGGTCCCTGTCTCTCTCTCTTTCCCTGTGTCTCTCTCGGTCACTATGTCTCTCTTGGTCCCTGTGTCTCTCTCTTTGTCACTGTGTCTCACTCGGTCCCTGTATTTCTCTCTCGGTCCCTGTCTCTCTCTCAGTCCCTGTGTCTCTCTCTCGGTCCCTGTGTCTCTCTCGGTCCCTGTGTCTTACTCGGTCCCTGTGACTCTCTCAGTCCCTGTCTCTCTCTCAGTCTCTGAGTCTCTCTCTCGGTCCCTGTCTCTCTCTCGGTCCCTGTGTCTCACTCGGTCCCTGTGACTCTCTCAGTCCCTGTCTCTTTCTCGGTCCCTGTCTCTCTCTCTCGGTCCCTGTGTCTCTCCCTTGCTCTCTGCGTCTCTCTCGGTCCCTGTGTCTCACTTTGTCCCTGTCTCTCTCTCGGTCACTGTGTCTCTCTCTCGGTCCCTGTCTCTCTCTCGGTCGCTGTGTCTCTTTTGGTCCCGGTGTCTCTCTCGGTCCCTGTCTCTCTCTCAGTCCCTGTGTCTCTTTCTCGGTCCCTGTGTCTCTCTCTCGGTCCCTGTGTCTCTCCCTTGCTCCCTGTGTCTCTCTCGGTCCCTGTGTCTCGCTCTCGGTCCCTGTATCTTTCTCTCGGTCCCTGTGTCTCTCTCTCGGTCCCTGTCTCTCTCTCGGTCCCTGTATCTCTCTGTTGGTCCCTGTGTCTCTCTCGGTCACTGTGTCTCACTCGGTCCCTGTGTCTCTCTCTGTCCCTGTGTCTCTCTCTCACACCCCTGTGTCTCTCTCAGTCCTGGTGATTCTCTCGGTCCCTGTGTCTCTCTCTCGGTCCCTGTGTCTCTCTCGATCCCTGTGTCTCTCTCGGTCGCTATGTCTCTCGCGGTCCCTGTGTCTCTCTCTCGGTCACTGTGTCTCACTCGGTCCCTGTCTCCCTCTCGGTCCCGTTGCCTCTCTCTAAGACTCTGTGTCTCTATCTTGGTCCCTGTGTCTCTCTCGGTCGCAGTCTCTCTCTCTCGGTCCTGGTGTCTCTCTCGGTCCCTGTGTCTCTCTCTCTCTGTCCCTGTGTCACTCACTCGGACCCTGTTTCTCTCTCAGTCCCTGTGTCTCTCTCGGTCCCTGTGTCTCTCTCTCTCCATCCCTGTGTCTCTCTCTCGGTCCCTGTGTCTCTCTCGGTCGCTGTGTCTCATTCGGTCCCTGTGTCCCTCTCGGTCCCTGTGTCTCTCTCTCACCCATGTCTCTCTCGGTCCCGATGTCTCTCTCGGTCCCTGTGTCTCTCTCTCGGTCCCTGTGTCTCTCTCTGGGTCCCTGTGTCTCACTCGGTCCCTGTCTCTCTCTCTGTCTCTGTGTCTCTCTCTTGGTCACTGTGTCTCTCCGTCGGTCCCTGTGTCTCTCTCTCGGTCCCTGTCTCTCTCTCTCGGTCACGGTGTCTCTCTTGGTCCCTGTGTCTCTCTCTTGGTCCCTGTGTCTCACTCGGTCCCTGTATTTCTCACTCGGTACCTGTCTCTGTCTCGGTCCCTGTGTCTCGCTCAATCCCTGTGACTCTCTCGGTCCCTGTGTCTCTCTCTCGGTCCCTGTGTCTCTCTCTCTCGGTCCCTGTGACTCGCTCAATCCCTGTGACTCTCTCGGTCCCTGTGTCTCTCTCGGACGCTGTGTCTCTCTTGGTCCCTGTGTCTCTCTCTCGGTCCCTGTGTCTCTCTCGGTCCCTGTGTCTCTCTCAGTCCCTGTCTCTCTCTCAGTCTCTGAATCTCTCTCTCGGTCCCTGTCTCTCTCTCGGTCCCGGTGTCTCTCTCGGTCCCTGTGTCTCTCTCGGTCCCTGTGTCTCTCTCTCGGTCCCTGTCTCTCTCTCGGTCCTTGTGACTCTCTCGGTCCCGCTGTCTCTCTCGGTCCCTGTCTGTCTATCTTACTATCTGTGTCTCTCTCGGTCCCTGTCTCTCTCTCATTCCCTGTGTCTCTCTTTCACCCCATGTCTCTCTCTGTCCCGGAGTCTCTCTCGGTCCCTGTCTCTCTCACGGTCCCTGTCACTCTCTCAGTCCCTGTGTCTCACTCGGTCCCTGTCTCCCTCTCGGTCCCTGTGCCTCTCTCTAAGACCCTGTGTCTCTCTCTTGGTCCCTGTGTCTCTCTCAGTCCCTGTGTCTCTCTCGGTCCCTGTGTATCACTCTCGGTCCCTGTGTCTCTCTCTCCATTCCTGTGCCTCTCTCTCGGTCCCTGTGTCTCTCTCTCGGTCCCTGTGTCTCTCTCGGTCCCGATGTCTCTCTCGGTCCCTGTGTCTCTCTCTCGGTCCCTGTGTCTCTCTCTGGGTCCCTGTGTCTCACTCGGTCCCTGTCTCTCTCTCGGTCCCTGTGTCTCTCTCTTGGTCACTGTGTCTCTCTCTGTCGGTCCCTGTGTCTCTCTCTCGGTCCCTGTCTCTCTCTCTCGGTCACTATGTCTCTCTTGGTCCCTGTGTCTCTCTCGGTCCCGGTGTCTCTTTCTCGGTCCCTGTCTCTCTCTCTCTTGCTCTCTGCGTCTCTCTCGGTCCCTGTGTCTCACTTTGTCCCTGTCTCTCTCTCGGTCACTGTGTCTCGCTCTCGGTCCCTGTCTCTCTCTCAGTCCCTGTGTCTCTCTCTCGGTCCCTGTGTCTTTCTCTCGGTCCCTGTGTCTCACTCGGTCCCTGTGTCTCTCTCTGTCCCTGTGTCTCTCTCTCACACCCCTGTGTCTCTCTCGGTCCCGGTGTCTCTCTCGGTCCCTGTGTCTCTCTCGGTCCCTGTGTCTCTCTCTCGGTCCCTGTCTCTCTCTCGGTCCCTGTATCTCTCTGTCGGTCCCTGTGTCTCTCTCGGTCACTGTGTCTCACTCGGTCCCTGTGTCTCTCTCTGTCCCTGTGTCTCTCTCTCACACCCCTGTGTCTCTCTCGGTCCCGGTGTCTCTCTCGGTCCCTGTGTCTCTCTCTCGGTCCCTGTGTCTCTCTCGATCCCTGTGTCTCTCTCGGTCTGTGTCTCTCTCTCAGTCCCTATGTCTCTCTCTCGGTCCCTGTCTCTCTCTCGGTCCCTGTGACTCTCTCGGTCCCGCTGTCACTCTCGGTCCCTGTCTCTCTATCTTACTATCTGTGTCTCTCTCGGTCCCTGTCTCTCTCTCAGTCCCTGTGTCTCTCTCTCACCCCATGTCTCTCTCTGTCCCGGAGTCTCTCTCGGTCCCTGTCTCTCTCACGGTCCCTGCCACTCTCTCAGTCCCTGTGTCTCACTCGGTCCCTGGCTCCCTCTCGGTCCCTGTGCCTCTCTCTAAGACCCTGTGTCTCTCTCTTGGTCCCTGTGTCTCTCTCAGTCCCTGTGTCTCTCTCGGTCCCTGTGTCTCACTCTCGGTCCCTGTGTCTCTCTCTCGGTCCCTGTGTCTCTCTATCGGTCCCTGTGTCTCACTCGGTCCCTGTCTCTCTCTCGGTCCCTGTGTCTCTCTCTTGGTCACTGTGTCTCTCTCTCAGTCCCTCTGTCTCTCTCTCGGTCCCTGTCTCTCTCTCTCGGTCACTATGTCTCACTTGGTCCCTGTGTCTCTCTCTTGGTCACTGTGTCTCTCTCTCGGTCCCTGTGTCTCTCTCTCGGTCCCTGTGTCTCCCTCGGTCCCTGTGACTCGCTCAATCCCTGTGTCTCTCTCTCGGTCCCTGTGTCTCACTCGGTCCCTGTGTCTCCCTCTCGGTCCCTGTGTCTCTCTCGGTCCCTGTGTCTCTCTCGGTCCCTGTGTCTCTCTCGGTCCCTGTGTCTCTCTCTCGGTCTCTGTGTCTCTCTCTCACCCCTGTGTCTCTCTCTGTCCCGGTGTCTCTCTCGGTCCGTCTCTCTCACGGTCCCTGTCACTTTCTCAGTCCCTGTGTCTCACTCGGTCCCTGTCTCCCTCTCCGTCCCTGTGCCTCTCTCTAAGATTCTGTGTCTCTATCTTGGTCCCTGTGTCTCTCTCGGTCCCAGTCTCTCTCTCTCGGTCCTGGTGTCTCTCTCGATCCCTGTGTCTCTCTCTCTGTCCCTGTGTCACTCACTCGGACCCTGTTTCTCTCTCAGTCCCTGTATCTCTCTCGGTCCCTGTGTCTCTCTCTCCATCCCTGTGTCTCTCTCTCGGTCCCTGTGTCTCTCTCGGTCGCTGTGTCTCACTCGGTCCCTCTGTCTCTCTTGGTCCCTGTGTCTCTCTCTCACACCCCTGTGTCTCTCTCGGTCCCGATGTCTCTCTCGGTACCTGTGTCTCTCTCTCGGTCCCTGTGTCTCTCTCTGGTTCCCAGTGTCTCACTCGGACCCTGTGTCTCTCTCGGTCGCTGTGTCTCACTCGGTCCATGTGTCTCTCTCGGTCCCTGTGTCTCTCTCTCACCCCTGTGTCTCTCTCGGTCCCGATGTCTCTCTCGGTCCCTGTGTCTCTCTCTCTGTCTCTGTGTCTCTCTCTCTTGGTCACTGTGTCTCTCCGTCGGACCCTGTGTCTCTCTCTCGGTCCCTGTCTCTCTCTCTCTTGGTCACGGTGTCTCTCTTGGTCCCTGTGTCTCTCTCTTGGTCCCTGTGTCTCACTCGGTCCCTGTATTTCTCACTCGGTACCTGTCTCTGTCTTGGTCCCTGTGTCTCGCTCAATCCCTGTGACTCTCTCGGTCCCTGTGACTCTCTCTCGGTCCCTGTGTCTCTCTCTCTCGGTCCCGATGTCTCTCTCGGTCCCTGTGTCTCTCTCTCGGTCCCTGTGTCTCTCTCTGGTTCCCAGTGTCTCACTCGGTCCCTGTGTCTCTCTCGGTCGCTGTGTCTCTCTCGGTCCCTGTGTCTCTCTCGGTCACGATGTCTCTCTCGGTCCCTGTCTCTCTCTCTCTTGCTCTCTGCGTCTCTCTCGGTCCCTGTGTCTCACTTTGTCCCTGTCTCTCTCTCGGTCACTGTGTCTCGCTCTCGGTCCCTGTGTCTCTCTCTCGGTCCCTATGTCTCTCTCTCGGTCCCTGTCTCTCTCTCGGTCCCTGTGTCTCTTTCTCGGTCCCTGTGTCTCTCTCTCGGTCCCTGTGTCTCTCCCTTGCTCCCTGTGTCTCTCTCGGTCCCTGTGTCTCGCTCTCGGTCCCTTTGTATTTCTCTCGGTCCCTGTGTCTCTCTCTCGGTCCCTGTCTCTCTCTCGGTCCCTGTATCTCTCTGTCGGTCCCTGTGTCTCTCTCTCGGTCACTGTGTCTCACTCGGTCCCTGTGTCTCTCTCTGTCCCTGTGTCTCTCTCTCACACCCCTGTGTCTCTCTCGGTCCCGGTGTCTCTCTCGGTCCCTGTGTCTCTCTCTCGGTCCCTGTGTCTCTCTCGATCCCTGTGTCTCTCTCGGTCCCTGTCTCTCTCTCAGTCCCTATGTCTCTCTCTCGGTCCCTGTCTCTCTCTCGGTCCCTGTGACTCTCTCGGTCCCGCTGTCTCTCTCGGTCCCTGTCTCTCTATCTTACTATCTGTGTCTCTCTCGGTCCCTGTCTCTCTCTCAGTCCCTGTGTCTCTCTCTCACCCCATGTCTCTCTCTGTCCCGGAGTCTCTCTCGGTCCCTGTCTCTCTCACGGTCCCTGTCACTCTCTCAGTCCCTGTGTCTCACTCGGTCCCTGTCTCCCTCTCGGTCCCTGTGCCTCTCTCTCAGACCCTGTGTCTCTCTCTTGGTCCCTGTGTCTCTCTCAGTCCCTGTGTCTCTCTCGGTCCCTGTGTCTCACTCTCGGTCCCTGTGTCTCTCTCTCCATCCCTGTGTCTCTCTCTCGGTCCCTGTGTCTCTCTCTCGGTCCCTGTGTCTCTCTCGGTCCCGATGTCTCTCTCGGTCCCTGTGTCTCTCTCTCGGTCCCTGTGTCTCTCTCTGGGTCCCAGTGTCTCACTCGGTCCCTGTCTCTCTCTGGGTCCCTGTGTCTCACTCGGTCCCTGTCTCTCTCTCGGTCCCTGTGTCTCTCTCGGTCACTATGTCTCTCTTGGTCCCTGTGTCTCTCTCTCAGTCCCTGTGTCTCTCTCTCGGTCCCTGTGTCTCTCTCGGTCCCTGTGTCTTACTCGGTCCCTGTGACTCTCTCAGTCCCTGTCTCTCTCTCAGAGTCTGAGTCTCTCTCTCGGTCCCTGTCTCTCTCTCGGTCCCTGTGTCTTACTCGGTCCCTGTGACTCTCTCAGTCCCTGTCTCTCTCTCAGTCTCTGAGTCTCTCTCTCGGTCCCTGTCTCTTTCTCGGTCCCTGTCTCTCTCTCTCTTGCTCTCTGCGTCTCTCTCGGTCCCTGTGTCTCACTTTGTCCCTGTCTCGCTCTCGGTCCCTATGTCTCTTTTGGTCCCGGTGTCTCTCTCGGTCCCTGTCTCTCTATCTTACTCTCTGTGTCTCTCTCGGTCCCTGTCTCTCTCTCAGTCCCTGTGTCTCTTTCTCGGTCCCTGTGTCTCTCTCTCGGTCCCTGTGTCTCTCTCTCGGTCCCTGTCTCTCTCTCAGTCCCTCTGTCTCTCTCTCGGTCCCTGTCTCTCTCTCGGTCCCTGTCTCTCTCTCTCTTGCTCTCTGCGTCTCTCTCGGTCCCTGTGTCTCACTTTGTCCCTGTCTCTCTCTCGGTCACTGTGTCTCTCTCTCGGTCCCTGTGTCTCACTCGGTCCCTGTGTCTCTCTCGGTCGCTGTGTCTCACTCGGTCCCTGTGTCTCTCTCGGTCCCTGTGTCTCTCTCGGTCCCTGTGTCTCACTTTGTCCCTGTCTCTCTCTCGGTCACTGTGTCTCGCTCTCGGTCCCTGTGTCTCTCTCTCAGTCCCTGTGTCTCTCTCTCAGTCCCTCTGTGTCTCTCTTGGTCCCTGTCTGTTTATCTTACTCTCTGTGTTTCTCTCGGTCCCTGTCTCTCTCTCAGTCCCTGTGTCTCTTTCTCGGTCCCTGTGTCTCTCTCTCGGTCCCTGTGTCTCTCCCTTGCTCCCTGTGTCTCTCTCGGTCCCTGTGTCTCGCTCTCGGTCCCTTTGTCTTTCTCTCGGTCCCTGTGTCTCTCTCTCGGTCCCTGTCTCTCTCTCGGTCCCTGTATCTCTCTGTTGGTCCCTGTGTCTCTCTCGGTCACTGTGTCTCACTCGGTCCCTGTGTCTCTCTCTGTCCCTGTGTCTCTCTCTCACACCCCTGTGTCTCTCTCGGTCCCGGTGTCTCTCTCGGTCCCTGTGTCTCTCTCGATCCCTGTGTCTCTCTCGGTCCCTGTCTCTCTCTCAGTCCCTATGTCTCTCTCTCGGTCCCTGTCTCTCTCTCGGTCCCTGTGACTCTCTCGGTCCCGCTGTCTCTCTCGGTCCCTGTCTCTCTATCTTACTATCTGTGTCTCTCTCGGTCCCTGTCTCTCTCTCAGTCCCTGTGTCTCTCTCTCACCCCATGTCTCTCTCTGTCCCGGAGTCTCTCTCGGTCCCTGTCTCTCTCACGGTCCCTGTCACTCTCTCAGTCCCTGTGTCTCACTCGGTCCCTGTCTCCCTCTCGGTCCCTGTGCCTCTCTCTCAGACCCTGTGTCTCTCTCTTGGTCCCTGTGTCTCTCTCAGTCCCTGTGTCTCTCTCGGTCCCTGTGTCTCACTCTCGGTCCCTGTGTCTCTCTCTCCATCCCTGTGTCTCTCTCTCGGTCCCTGTGTCTCTCTCTCGGTCCCTGTGTCTCTCTCTGGGTCCCTGTGTCTCACTCGGTCCCTGTCTCTCTCTGGGTCCCTGTGTCTCACTCGGTCCCTGTCTCTCTCTCGGTCCCTGTGTCTCTCTCGGTCACTATGTCTCTCTTGGTCACTGTGTCTCTCTCTTGGTCACTGTGTCTCACTCGGTCCCTGTATTTCTCACTCGGTACCTGACTCTGTCTCGGTCCCTGTGTCTCTCTCGATCCCTGTGTCTCTCTCGGTCCCTGTCTCTCTCTCAGTCCCTGTGTCTCTCTCTCGGTCCCTGTGTCTCTCTCGGTCACTATGTCTCTCTTGGTCCCTGTGTCTCTCTCTCAGTCCCTGTGTCTCTCTCTCGGTCCCTGTGTCTCTCTCGGTCCCTGTGTCTTACTCGGTCCCTGTGACTCTCTCAGTCCCTGTCTCTCTCTCAGAGTCTGAGTCTCTCTCTCGGTCCCTGTCTCTCTCTCGGTCCCTGTGTCTTACTCGGTCCCTGTGACTCTCTCAGTCCCTGTCTCTCTCTCAGTCTCTGAGTCTCTCTCTCGGTCCCTGTCTCTTTCTCGGTCCCTGTCTCTCTCTCTCTTGCTCTCTGCGTCTCTCTCGGTCCCTGTGTCTCACTTTGTCCCTGTCTCGCTCTCGGTCCCTATGTCTCTTTTGGTCCCGGTGTCTCTCTCGGTCCCTGTCTCTCTATCTTACTCTCTGTGTCTCTCTCGGTCCCTGTCTCTCTCTCAGTCCCTGTGTCTCTTTCTCGGTCCCTGTGTCTCTCTCTCGGTCCCTGTGTCTCTCTCTCGGTCCCTGTCTCTCTCTCAGTCCCTCTGTCTCTCTCTCGGTCCCTGTCTCTCTCTCGGTCCCTGTCTCTTTCTCTCTTGCTCTCTGCGTCTCTCTCGGTCCCTGTGTCTCTCTCGGTCGCTGTGTCTCACTCGGTCCCTGTGTCTCTCTCGGTCCCTGTGTCTCTCTCGGTCCCTGTGTCTCACTTTGTCCCTGTCTCTCTCTCGGTCACTGTGTCTCGCTCTCGGTCCCTGTGTCTCTCTCTCGGTCCCTGTGTCTCTCTCTCAGTCCCTCTGTCTCTCTCTCGGTCCCTGTCTCTCTCTCGGTCCCTGTGTCTCTCTTGGTCCCTGTCTGTTTATCTTACTCTCTGTGTTTCTCTCGGTCCCTGTCTCTCTCTCAGTCCCTGTGTCTCTTTCTCGTTCCCTGTGTCTCTCTCTCGGTCCCTGTGTCTCTCCCTTGCTCCCTGTGTCTCTCTCGGTCCCTGTGTCTCGCTCTCGGTCCCTTTGTCTTTCTCTCGGTCCCTGTGTCTCTCTCTCGGTCCCTGTCTCTCTCTCGGTCCCTGTATCTCTCTGTTGGTCCCTGTGTCTCTCTCGGTCACTGTGTCTCACTCGGTCCCTGTGTCTCTCTCTGTCCCTGTGTCTCTCTCTCACACCCCTGTGTCTCTCTCGGTCCCGGTGTCTCTCTCGGTCCCTGTGTCTCTCTCTCGGTCCCTGTGTCTCTCTCGATCCCTGTGTCTCTCTCGGTCCCTGTCTCTCTCTCAGTCCCTATGTCTCTCTCTCGGTCCCTGTCTCTCTCTCGGTCCCTGTGACTCTCTCGGTCCCGCTGTCTCTCTCGGTCCCTGTCTCTCTATCTTACTATCTGTGTCTCTCTCGGTCCCTGTCTCTCTCTCAGTCCCTGTGTCTCTCTCTCACCCCATGTCTCTCTCTGTCCCGGAGTCTCTCTCGGTCCCTGTCTCTCTCACGGTCCCTGTCACTCTCTCAGTCCCTGTGTCTCACTCGGTCCCTGTCTCCCTCTCGGTCCCTGTGCCTCTCTCTCAGACCCTGTGTCTCTCTCTTGGTCCCTGTGTCTCTCTCAGTCCCTGTGTCTCTCTCGGTCCCTGTGTCTCACTCTCGGTCCCTGTGTCTCTCTCTCCATCCCTGTGTCTCTCTCTCGGTCCCTGTGTCTCTCTCTCGGTCCCTGTGTCTCTCTCTGGGTCCCTGTGTCTCACTCGGTCCCTGTCTCTCTCTGGGTCCCTGTGTCTCACTCGGTCCCTGTCTCTCTCTCGGTCCCTGTGTCTCTCTCGGTCACTATGTCTCTCTTGGTCCCTGTGTCTCTCTCTTGGTCACTGTGTCTCACTCGGTCCCTGTATTTCTCACTCGGTACCTGACTCTGTCTCGGTCCCTGTGTCTCTCTCGATCCCTGTGTCTCTCTCGGTCCCTGTCTCTCTCTCAGTCCCTGTGTCTCTCTCTCGGTCCCTGTGTCTCTCTCGGTCCCTGTGTCTTACTTGGTCCCTGTGACTCTCTCAGTCCCTGTCTCTCTCTCAGTCTCTGAGTCTCTCTCTCGGTCCCTGTCTCTCTCTCGGTCCCTGTGTCTTACTCGGTCCCTGTGACTCTCTCGGTCCCTGTGTCTCTCTCTCAGTCTCTGAGTCTCTCTCTCGGTCCCTGTCTCTCTCTCTCTTGCTCTCTGCGTCTCTCTCGGTCCCTCTGTCTCACTTTGTCCCTGTCTCTCTCTCGGTCACTGTGTCTCTCTCTCGGTCCCTGTGTCTCACTCGGTCCCTGTGTCTCTCTCTTGATCCCTGTGTCTCTCTTGGTCCCTGTGTCTCTCTCTTGGTCACTGTGTCTCACTCGGTCCCTGTATTTCTCACTCGGTACCTGACACTGTCTCAGTCCCTGTGTCTCTCTCGATCCCTGTGTCTCTCTCGGTCCCTGTCTCTCTCTCAGTCCCTGTGTCTCTCTCTCGGTCCCTGTGTCTCTCTCGGTCCCTGTGTCTTACTCGGTTCCTGTGACTCTCTCAGTCCCTGTCTCTCTCTCAGAGTCTGAGTCTCTCTCTCGGTCCCTGTCTCTCTCTCGGTCCCTGTGTCTTACTCGGTCCCTGTGACTCTCTCAGTCCCTGTCTCTCTCTCAGTCTCTGAGTCTCTCTCTCGGTCCCTTTCTCTTTCTCGGTCCCTGTCTCTCTCTCTCTTGCTCTCTGCGTCTCTCTCGGTCCCTGTGTCTCACTTTGTCCCTGTCTCGCTCTCGGTCCCTATGTCTCTTTTGGTCCCGGTGTCTCTCTCGGTCCCTGTCTCTCTATCTTACTCTCTGTGTCTCTCTCGGTCCCTGTCTCTCTCTCAGTCCCTGTGTCTCTTTCTCGGTCCCTGTGTCTCTCTCTCGGTCCCTGTGTCTCTCTCTCGGTCCCTGTCTCTCTCTCAGTCCCTCTGTCTCTCTCTCGGTCCCTGTCTCTCTCTCGGTCCCTGTCTCTCTCTCTCTTGCTCTCTGCGTCTCTCTCGGTCCCTGTGTCTCACTTTGTCCCTGTCTCTCTCTCGGTCACTGTGTCTCTCTCTCGGTCCCTGTGTCTCACTCGGTCCCTGTGTCTCTCTCGGTCGCTGTGTCTCACTCGGTCCCTGTGTCTCTCTCGGTCCCTGTGTCTCTCTCGGTCCCTGTGTCTCACTTTGTCCCTGTCTCTGTCTCGGTCACTGTGTCTCGCTCTCGGTCCCTGTGTCTCTCTCTCGGTCCCTGTGTCTCTCTCTCAGTCCCTCTGTCTCTCTCTCGGTCCCTGTCTCTCTCTCGGTCCCTGTGTCTCTCTTGGTCCCTGTCTGTTTATCTTACTCTCTGTGTTTCTCTCGGTCCCTGTCTCTCTCTCAGTCCCTGTGTCTCTTTCTCGTTCCCTGTGTCTCTCTCTCGGTCCCTGTGTCTCTCCCTTGCTCCCTGTGTCTCTCTCGGTCCCTGTGTCTCGCTCTCGGTCCCTTTGTCTTTCTCTCGGTCCCTGTGTCTCTCTCTCGGTCCCTGTCTCTCTCTCGGTCCCTGTATCTCTCTGTTGGTCCCTGTGTCTCTCTCGGTCACTGTGTCTCACTCGGTCCCTGTGTCTCTCTCTGTCCCTGTGTCTCTCTCTCACACCCCTGTGTCTCTCTCGGTCCCGGTGTCTCTCTCGGTCCCTGTGTCTCTCTCTCGGTCCCTGTGTCTCTCTCGATCCCTGTGTCTCTCTCGGTCCCTGTCTCTCTCTCAGTCCCTATGTCTCTCTCTCGGTCCCTGTCTCTCTCTCGGTCCCTGTGACTCTCTCGGTCCCGCTGTCTCTCTCGGTCCCTGTCTCTCTATCTTACTATCTGTGTCTCTCTCGGTCCCTGTCTCTCTCTCAGTCCCTGTGTCTCTCTCTCACCCCATGTCTCTCTCTGTCCCGGAGTCTCTCTCGGTCCCTGTCTCTCTCACGGTCCCTGTCACTCTCTCAGTCCCTGTGTCTCACTCGGTCCCTGTCTCCCTCTCGGTCCCTGTGCCTCTCTCTCAGACCCTGTGTCTCTCTCTTGGTCCCTGTGTCTCTCTCAGTCCCTGTGTCTCTCTCGGTCCCTGTGTCTCACTCTCGGTCCCTGTGTCTCTCTCTCCATCCCTGTGTCTCTCTCTCGGTCCCTGTGTCTCTCTCTCGGTCCCTGTGTCTCTCTCTGGGTCCCTGTGTCTCACTCGGTCCCTGTCTCTCTCTGGGTCCCTGTGTCTCACTCGGTCCCTGTATCTCTCTCGGTCCCTGTGTCTCTCTCGGTCACTATGTCTCTCTTGGTCCCTGTGTCTCTCTCTTGGTCACTGTGTCTCACTCGGTCCCTGTATTTCTCACTCGGTACCTGACTCTGTCTCGGTCCCTGTGTCTCTCTCGATCCCTGTGTCTCTCTCGGTCCCTGTCTCTCTCGCAGTCCCTGTGTCTCTCTCTCGGTCCCTGTGTCTCTCTCGGTCCCTGTGTCTTACTTGGTCCCTGTGACTCTCTCAGTCCCTGTCTCTCTCTCAGTCTCTGAGTCTCTCTCTCGGTCCCTGTCTCTCTCTCGGTCCCTGTGTCTTACTCGGTCCCTGTGACTCTCTCGGTCCCTGTGTCTCTCTCTCAGTCTCTGAGTCTCTCTCTCGGTCCCTGTCTCTCTCTCTCTTGCTCTCTGCGTCTCTCTCGGTCCCTGTGTCTCACTTTGTCCCTGTCTCTCTCTCGGTCACTGTGTCTCTCTCTCGGTCCCTGTGTCTCACTCGGTCCCTGTGTCTCTCTCTTGGTCCCTGTGTCTCTCTTGGTCCCTGTGTCTCTCTCTTGGTCACTGTGTCTCACTCGGTCCCTGTATTTCTCACTCGGTACCTGACTCTGTCTCGGTCCCTGTGTCTCTCTCGATCCCTGTGTCTCTCTCGGTCCCTGTCTCTCTCTCAGTCCCTGTGTCTCTCTCTCGGTCCCTGTGTCTCTCTCGGTCCCTGTGTCTTACTCGGTCCCTGTGACTCTCTCAGTCCCTGTCTCTCTCTCAGAGTCTGAGTCTCTCTCTCGGTCCCTGTCTCTCTCTCGGTCCCTGTGTCTTACTCGGTCCCTGTGACTCTCTCAGTCCCTGTCTCTCTCTCAGTCTCTGAGTCTCTCTCTCGGTCCCTTTCTCTTTCTCGGTCCCTGTCTCTCTCTCTCTTGCTCTCTGCGTCTCTCTCGGTCCCTGTGTCTCACTTTGTCCCTGTCTCGCTCTCGGTCCCTATGTCTCTTTTGGTCCCGGTGTCTCTCTCGCTCCCTGTCTCTCTATCTTACTCTCTGTGTCTCTCTCGGTCCCTGTCTCTCTCTCAGTCCCTGTGTCTCTTTCTCGGTCCCTGTGTCTCTCTCTCGGTCCCTGTGTCTCTCTCTCGGTCCCTGTCTCTCTCTCAGTCCCTCTGTCTCTCTCTCGGTCCCTGTCTCTCTCTCGGTCCCTGTCTCTCTCTCTCTTGCTCTCTGCGTCTCTCTCGGTCCCTGTGTCTCACTTTGTCCCTGTCTCTCTCTCGGTCACTGTGTCTCTCTCTCTCGGTCCCTGTGTCTCACTCGGTCCCTGTGTCTCTCTCGGTCGCTGTGTCTCACTCGGTCCCTGTGTCTCTCTCGGTCCCTGTGTCTCTCTCGGTCCCTGTGTCTCACTTTGTCCCTGTCTCTGTCTCGGTCACTGTGTCTCGCTCTCGGTCCCTGTGTCTCTCTCTCGGTCCCTGTGTCTCTCTCTCAGTCCCTCTGTCTCTCTCTCGGTCCCTGTCTCTCTCTCGGTCCCTGTGTCTCTCTTGGTCCCTGTCTGTTTATCTTACTCTCTGTGTTTCTCTCGGTCCCTGTCTCTCTCTCAGTCCCTGTGTCTCTTTCTCGTTCCCTGTGTCTCTCTCTCGGTCCCTGTGTCTCTCCCTTGCTCCCTGTGTCTCTCTCGGTCCCTGTGTCTCGCTCTCGGTCCCTTTGTCTTTCTCTCGGTCCCTGTGTCTCTCTCTCGGTCCCTGTCTCTCTCTCGGTCCCTGTATCTCTCTGTTGGTCCCTGTGTCTCTCTCGGTCACTGTGTCTCACTCGGTCCCTGTGTCTCTCTCTGTCCCTGTGTCTCTCTCTCACACCCCTGTGTCTCTCTCGGTCCCGGTGTCTCTCTCGGTCCCTGTGTCTCTCTCTCGGTCCCTGTGTCTCTCTCGATCCCTGTGTCTCTCTCGGTCCCTGTCTCTCTCTCAGTCCCTATGTCTCTCTCTCGGTCCCTGTCTCTCTCTCGGTCCCTGTGACTCTCTCGGTCCCGCTGTCTCTCTCGGTCCCTGTCTCTCTATCTTACTATCTGTGTCTCTCTCGGTCCCTGTCTCTCTCTCAGTCCCTGTGTCTCTCTCTCACCCCATGTCTCTCTCTGTCCCGGAGTCTCTCTCGGTCCCTGTCTCTCTCACGGTCCCTGTCACTCTCTCAGTCCCTGTGTCTCACTCGGTCCCTGTCTCCCTCTCGGTCCCTGTGCCTCTCTCTCAGACCCTGTGTCTCTCTCTTGGTCCCTGTGTCTCTCTCAGTCCCTGTGTCTCTCTCGGTCCCTGTGTCTCACTCTCGGTCCCTGTGTCTCTCTCTCCATCCCTGTGTCTCTCTCTCGGTCCCTGTGTCTCTCTCTCGGTCCCTGTGTCTCTCTCTGGGTCCCTGTGTCTCACTCGGTCCCTGTCTCTCTCTGGGTCCCTGTGTCTCACTCGGTCCCTTTCTCTCTCTCGGTCCCTGTGTCTCTCTCGGTCACTATGTCTCTCTTGGTCCCTGTGTCTCTCTCTTGGTCACTGTGTCTCACTCGGTCCCTGTATTTCTCACTCGGTACCTGACTCTGTCTCGGTCCCTGTGTCTCTCTCGATCCCTGTGTCTCTCTCGGTCCCTGTCTCTCTCTCTCAGTCCCTGTGTCTCTCTCTCGGTCCCTGTGTCTCTCTCGGTCCCTGTGTTCTACTCGGTCCCTGTGACTCTCTCAGTCCCTGTCTCTCTCTCAGTCTCTGAGTCTCTCTCTCGGTCCCTGTCTCTCTCTCGGTCCCTGTGTCTTACTCGGTCCCTGTGACTCTCTCGGTCCCTGTGTCTCTCTCTCAGTCTCTGAGTCTCTCTCTCGGTCCCTGTCTCTCTCTCTCTTGCTCTCTGCGCCTCTCTCGGTCCCTGTGTCTCACTTTGTCCCTGTCTCTCTCTCGGTCACTGTGTCTCTCTCTCGGTCCCTGTGTCTCACTCGGTCCCTGTGTCTCTCTCGGTCGCTGTGTCTCACTCGGTCCCTGTGTCTCTCTCGGTCCCTGTGTCTCTCTCGGTCCCTGTGTCTCACTTTGTCCCTGTCTCTCTCTCGGTCACTGTGTCTCGCTCTCGGTCCCTGTGTCTCTCTCTCGGTCCCTGTGTCTCTCTTGGTCCCTGTCTGTTTATCTTACTCTCTGTGTTTCTCTCGGTCCCTGTCTCTCTCTCAGTCCCTGTGTCTCATTCTCGGTCCCTGTGTCTCTCTCTCGGTCCCTGTGTCTCTCCCTTGCTCCCTGTGTCTCTCTCGGTCCCTGTGTCTCGCTCTCGGTCCCTTTGTCTTTCTCTCGGTCCCTGTGTCTCTCTCTCGGTCCCTGTCTCTCTCTCGGTCCCTGTATCTCTCTGTTGGTCCCTGTGTCTCTCTCGGTCACTGTGTCTCACTCGGTCCCTGTGTCTCTCTCTGTCCCTGTGTCTCTCTCTCACACCCCTGTGTCTCTCTCGGTCCCGGTGTCTCTCTCGGTCCCTGTGTCTCTCTCTCGGTCCCTGTGTCTCTCTCGATCCCTGTGTCTCTCTCAGTCCCTATGTCTCTCTCTCGGTCCCTGTCTCTCTCTCGGTCCCTGTGACTCTCTCGGTCCCGCTGTCTCTCTCGGTCCCTGTCTCTCTATCTTACTATCTGTGTCTCTCTCGGTCCCTGTCTCTCTCTCTCAGTCCCTGTGTCTCTCTCTCACCCCATGTCTCTCTCTGTCCCGGAGTCTCTCTCGGTCCCTGTCTCTCTCACGGTCCCTGTCACTCTCTCAGTCCCTGTGTCTCACTCGGTCCCTGTCTCCCTCTCGGTCCCTGTGCCTCTCTCTCAGACCCTGTGTCTCTCTCTTGGTCCCTGAGTCTCTCTCAGTCCCTGTGTCTCTCTCGGTCCCTGTGTCTCACTCTCGGTCCCTGTGTCTCTCTCTCCATCCCTGTGTCTCTCTCTCGGTCCCTGTGTCTCTCTCTCGGTCCCTGTGTCTCTCTCGGTCCCGATGTCTCTCTCGGTCCCTGTGCCTCTCTCTCGGTCCCTGTGTCTCTCTCTGGGTCCCTGTGTCTCACTCGGTCCCTGTCTCTCTCTTGGTCCCTGTGTCTCACTCGGTCCCTGTCTCTCTCTCGGTCCCTGTGTCTCTCTCGGTCACTATGTCTCTCTTGGTCCCTGTGTCTCTCTCTTGGTCACTGTGTCTCACTCGGTCCCTGTATTTCTCACTCGGTACCTGACTCTGTCTCGGTCCCTGTGTCTCTCTCGATCCCTGTGTCTCTCTCGGTCCCTGTCTCTCTCTCAGTCCCTGTGTCTCTCTCTCGGTCCCTGTGTCTCTCTCGGTCCCTGTGTCTTACTCGGTCCCTGTGACTCTCTCAGTCCCTGTCTCTCTTTCAATCTCTGAGCCTCTGTCTCGGTCCCTGTCTCTCTCTCGGTCCCTGTGTCTTACTCGGTCCCTGTGACTCTCTCGGTCCCTGTGTCTCTCTCTCAGTCTCTGAGTCTCTCTCTCGGTCCCTGTCTCTTTCTCGGTCCCTGTCTCTCTCTCTCGGTC
This sequence comes from Prionace glauca, assembly GCA_037974335.1. Lineage (NCBI taxonomy): Eukaryota > Metazoa > Chordata > Chondrichthyes > Carcharhiniformes > Carcharhinidae > Prionace > Prionace glauca. Next base: position 108,311 of record JBBMRE010000191.1, on the reverse strand, counting down.
CCTGTGTCTCTCCCTTGCTCTCTGCGTCTCTCTCGGTCCCTGTGTCTCACTTTGTCCCTGTCTCTCTCTCGGTCACTGTGTCTCGCTCTCGGTCCCTGTGTCTCTCTCTCGGTCCCTATGTCTCTCTCTCGGTCCCTGTCTCTCTCTCGGTCCCTGTGTCTCTTTTGGTCCCGGTGTCTCTCTCGGTCCCTGTCTCTCTCTCAGTCCCTGTGTCTCTTTCTCGGTCCCTGTGTCTATCTCTCGGTCCCTCTGTCTCTCCCTTGCTCCCTGTGTCTCTCTCGGTCCCTGTGTCTCGCTCTCGGTCCCTGTGTCTTTCTCTCGGTCCCTGTGTCTCTCTCTCGGTCCCTGTCTCTCTCTCGGTCCCTGTCTCTCTCTCGGTCCCTGTATCTCTCTGTCGGTCCCTGTGTCTCTCTCGGTCACTGTGTCTCACTCGGTCCCTGTGTCTCTCTCTGTCCCTGTGTCTCTCTCTCACACCCCTGTGTCTCTCTCGGTCCCGGTGTCTCTCTCGGTCCCTGTGTCTCTCTCTCGGTCCCTGTGTCTCTCTCGATCCCTGTGTCTCTCTCGGTCCCTGTCTCTCTCTCTCAGTCCCTATGTCTCTCTCTCGGTCCCTGTCTCTCTCTCGGTCCCTGTGACTCTCTCGGTCCCGCTGTCTCTCTCGGTCCCTGTCTCTCTATCTTACTATCTGTGTCTCTCTCGGTCCCTGTCTCTCTCTCAGTCCCTGTGTCTCTCTCTCACCCCATGTCTCTCTCTGTCCCGGAGTCTCTCTCGGTCCCTGTCTCTCTCACGGTCCCTGTCACTCTCTCAGACCCTGTGTCTCACTCGGTCCCTGTCTCCCTCTCGGTCCCTGTGCCTCTCTCTCAGACCCTGTGTCTCTCTCTTGGTCCCTGTGTCTCTCTCAGTCCCTGTGTCTCTCTCGGTCCCTGTATCTCACTCTCGGTCCCTGTGTCTCTCTCTCCATCCCTGTGTCTCTCTCTCGGTCCCTGTGTCTCTCTCTCTCGGTCCCTGTGTCTCTCTCTCGGTCCCTGTGTCTCTCTCTGGGTCCCTGTGTCTCACACGGTCCCTGTCTCTCTCTGGGTCCCTGTGTCTCTCTCGGTCCCTGTCTCTCTCTCGGTCCCTGTGTCTCTCTCGGTCACTATGTCTCTCTTGGTCCCTGTGTCTCTCTCTTGGTCACTGTGTCTCACTCGGTCCCTGTATTTCTCACTCGGTACCTGACTCTGTCTCGGTCCCTGTGTCTCTCTCGATCCCTGTGTCTCTCTCGGTCCCTATCTCTCTCTCAGTCCCTGTGTCTCTCTCTCGGTCCCTGTCTCTCTCTCAGTCACTGTGTCTCTTTCTCGGTCCCTGTGTCTCTCTCTCGGTCCCTGTGTCTCTCCCTTGCTCCCTGTGTCTCTCTCGGTCCCTGTGTCTCGCTCTCGGTCCCTGTCTCTCTCTCAGTCCCTGTATCTATCTGTCGGTCCCTGTGTCTCTCTCGGTCACTGTGTCTCACTCGGTCCCTGTGTCTCTCTCTGTCCCTGTGTCTCTCTCTCACACCCCTGTGTCTCTCTCGGTCCCGGTGTCTCTCTCGGTCCCTGTGTCTCTCTCTCGGTCCCTGTGTCTCTCTCGATCCCTGTGTCTCTCTCGGTCCCTGTCTCTCTCTCAGTCCCTATGTCTCTCTCTCAATCCCTGTCTCTCTCTCGGTCCCTGTGACTCTCTCGGTCCCGCTGTCTCTCTCGGTCCCTGTCTCTCTATCTTACTATCTGTGTCTCTCTCGGTCCCTGTCTCTCTCTCAGTCACTGTGTCTCTCTCTCACCCCATGTCTCTCTCTGTCCTGGAGACTCTCTCGGTCCCTGTCTCTCTCACGGTCCCTGTCACTCTCTCAGTCCCTGTGTCTCACTCGGTCCCTGTCTCCCTTGGTCCCTGTGTCTCTCTCAGTCCCTGTGTCTCTCTCGGTCCCTGTGTCTCACTCTCGGTCCCTGTGCCTCTCTCTCCATCCCTGTGTCTCTCTCTCGGTCCCTGTGTCTCTCTCTCGGTCCCTGTGTCTCTCTCGGTCCCGATGTCTCTCTCGGTCCCTGTGTCTCTCTCTCGGTCCCTGTGTCTCTCTCTGGGTCCCTGTGTCTCACTCGGTCCCTGTCTCTCTCTGGGTCCCTGTGTCTCACTCGGTCCCTGTGTCTCTCTCTCTTTCACTGTGTCTCTCTCGGTCACTATGTCTCTCTTGGTCCCTGTGTCTCTCTCTTGGTCACTGTGTCTCACTCGGTCCCTGTATTTCTCACTCGGTACCTGACTCTGTCTCGGTCCCTGTGTCTCTCTCGATCCCTGTGTCTCTCTCGGTCCCTGTCTCTCTCTCAGTCCCTGTGTCTCTCTCTCGGTCCCTGTGTCTCTCTCGGTCCCTGTGTCTTACTCGGTCCCTGTGACTCTCTCAGTCCCTGTCTCTCTCTCAGTCTCTGAGTCTCTCTCTCGGTCCCTGTCTCTCTCTCGGTCCCTGTGTCTTACTCGGTCCCTGTGTCTCACTCGGTCCCTGTGTCTCTCTCGGTCGCTGTGTCTCACTCGGTCCCTGTGTCTCTCTCGGTCCCTGTGTCTCTCTCGGTCCCTGTGTCTCACTTTGTCCCTGTCTCTCTCTCGGTCACTGTGTCTCGCTCTCGGTCCCTGTGTCTCTCTCTCGGTCCCTGTGTCTCTCTCTCAGTCCCTCTGTCTCTCTCTCGGTCCCTGTCTCTCTCTCGGTCCCTGTGTCTCTCTTGGTCCCTGTCTGTTTATCTTACTCTCTGTGTTTCTCTCGGTCCCTGTCTCTCTCTCAGTCCCTGTGTCTCTTTCTCGGTCCCTGTGTCTCTCTCTCGGTCCCTGTGTCTCTCCCTTGCTCCCTGTGTCTCTCTCGGTCCCTGTGTCTCGCTCTCGGTCCCTTTGTCTTTCTCTCGGTCCCTGTGTCTCTCTCTCGGTCCCTGTCTCTCTCTCGGTCCCTGTATCTCTCTGTTTGTCCCTGTGTCTCTCTCGGTCACTGTGTCTCACTCGGTCCCTGTGTCTCTCTCTGTCCCTGTGTCTCTCTCTCACACCCCTGTGTCTCTCTCGGTCCCGGTGTCTCTCTCGGTCCCTGTGTCTCTCTCTCGGTCCCTGTGTCTCTCTCGATCCCTGTGTCTCTCTCAGTCCCTATGTCTCTCTCTCGGTCCCTGTCTCTCTCTCGGTCCCTGTGACTCTCTCGGTCCCGCTGTCTCTCTCGGTCCCTGTCTCTCTATCTTACTATCTGTGTCTCTCTCGGTCCCTGTCTCTCTCTCAGTCCCTGTGTCTCTCTCTCACCCCATGTCTCTCTCTGTCCCGGAGTCTCTCTCGGTCCCTGTCTCTCTCACGGTCCCTGTCACTCTCTCAGTCCCTGTGTCTCACTCGGTCCCTGTCTCCCTCTCGGTCCCTGTGCCTCTCTCTCAGACCCTGTGTCTCTCTCTTGGTCCCTGTGTCTCTCTCAGTCCCTGTGTCTCTCTCGGTCCCTGTGTCTCACTCTCGGTCCCTGTGTCTCTCTCTCCATCCCTGTGTCTCTCTCTCGGTCCCTGTGTCTCTCTCTCGGTCCCTGTGTCTCTCTCGGTCCCGATGTCTCTCTCGGTCCCTGTGCCTCTCTCTCGGTCCCTGTGTCTCTCTCTGGGTCCCTGTGTCTCACTCGGTCCCTGTCTCTCTCTGGGTCCCTGTGTCTCACTCGGTCCCTGTCTCTCTCTCGGTCCCTGTGTCTCTCTCGGTCACTATGTCTCTCTTGGTCCCTGTGTCTCTCTCTTGGTCACTGTGTCTCACTCGGTCCCTGTATTTCTCACTCGGTACCTGACTCTGTCTCGGTCCCTGTGTCTCTCTCGATCCCTGTGTCTTACTCGGTCCCTGTGACTCTCTCGGTCCCTGTGTCTCTCTCTCAGTCTCTGAGTCTCTCTCTCGGTCCCTGTCTCTTTCTCGGTCCCTGTCTCTCTCTCTCGGTCCCTGTGTCTCTCTCTTGGTCACTGTGTCTCACTCGGTCCCTGTATTTCTCACTCGGTACCTGACTCTGTCTCGGTCCCTGTGTCTCTCTCGATCCCTGTGTCTCTCTCGGTCCCTATCTCTCTCTCAGTCCCTGTGTCTCTCTCTCGGTCCCTGTCTCTCTCTCAGTCACTGTGTCTCTTTCTCGGTCCCTGTGTCTCTCTCTCGGTCCCTGTGTCTCTCCCTTGCTCCCTGTGTCTCTCTCGGTCCCTGTGTCTCGCTCTCGGTCCCTGTCTCTCTCTCAGTCCCTGTATCTATCTGTCGGTCCCTGTGTCTCTCTCGGTCACTGTGTCTCACTCGGTCCCTGTGTCTCTCTCTGTCCCTGTGTCTCTCTCTCACACCCCTGTGTCTCTCTCGGTCCCGGTGTCTCTCTCGGTCCCTGTGTCTCTCTCTCGGTCCCTGTGTCTCTGTCGATCCCTGTGTCTCTCTCGGTCCCTGTCTCTCTCTCAGTCCCTATGTCTCTCTCTCAATCCCTGTCTCTCTCTCGGTCCCTGTGACTCTCTCGGTCCCGCTGTCTCTCTCGGTCCCTGTCTCTCTATCTTACTATCTGTGTCTCTCTCGGTCCCTGTCTCTCTCTCAGTCCCTGTGTCTCTCTCTCACCCCATGTCTCTCTCTGTCCTGGAGACTCTCTCGGTCCCTGTCTCTCTCACGGTCCCTGTCACTCTCTCAGTCCCTGTGTCTCACTCGGTCCCTGTCTCCCTTGGTCCCTGTGTCTCTCTCAGTCCCTGTGTCTCTCTCGGTCCCTGTGTCTCACTCTCGGTCCCTGTGTCTCTCTCTCCATCCCTGTGTCTCTCTCTCGGTCCCTGTGTCTCTCTCTCGGTCCCTGTGTCTCTCTCGGTCCCGATGTCTCTCTCGGTCCCTGTGTCTCTCTCTCGGTCCCTGTGTCTCTCTCTGGGTCCCTGTGTCTCACTCGGTCCCTGTCTCTCTCTGGGTCCCTGTGTCTCACTCGGTCCCTGTGTCTCTCTCTCTTTCACTGTGTCTCTCTCGGTCACTATGTCTCTCTTGGTCCCTGTGTCTCTCTCTTGGTCACTGTGTCTCACTCGGTCCCTGTATTTCTCACTCGGTACCTGACTCTGTCTCGGTCCCTGTGTCTCTCTCGATCCCTGTGTCTCTCTCGGTCCCTGTCTCTCTCTCAGTCCCTGTGTCTCTCTCTCGGTCCCTGTGTCTCTCTCGGTCCCTGTGTCTTACTCGGTCCCTGTGACTCTCTCAGTCCCTGTCTCTCTCTCAGTCTCTGAGTCTCTCTCTCGGTCCCTGTCTCTCTCTCGGTCCCTGTGTCTTACTCGGTCCCTGTGTCTCACTCGGTCCCTGTGTCTCTCTCGGTCGCTGTGTCTCACTCGGTCCCTGTGTCTCTCTCGGTCCCTGTGTCTCTCTCGGTCCCTGTGTCTCACTTTGTCCCTGTCTCTCTCTCGGTCACTGTGTCTCGCTCTCGGTCCCTGTGTCTCTCTCGGTCGCTGTGTCTCACTCGGTCCCTGTGTCTCTCTCAGTCCCTATGTCTCTCTCTCGGTCCCTGTCTCTCTCTCGGTCCCTGTGACTCTCTCGGTCCCGCTGTCTCTCTCGGTCCCTGTCTCTCTATCTTACTATCTGTGTCTCTCTCGGTCCCTGTCTCTCTCTCAGTCCCTGTGTCTCTCTCTCACCCCATGTCTCTCTCTGTCCCGGAGTCTCTCTCGGTCCCTGTCTCTCTCACGGTCCCTGTCACTCTCTCAGTCCCTGTGTCTCACTCGGTCCCTGTCTCCCTCTCGGTCCCTGTGCCTCTCTCTCAGACCCTGTGTCTCTCTCTTGGTCCCTGTGTCTCTCTCAGTCCCTGTGTCTCTCTCGGTCCCTGTGTCTCACTCTCGGTCCCTGTGTCTCTCTCTCCATCCCTGTGTCTCTCTCTCGGTCCCTGTGTCTCTCTCTCGGTCCCTGTGTCTCTCTCGGTCCCGATGTCTCTCTCGGTCCCTGTGCCTCTCTCTCGGTCCCTGTGTCTCTCTCTGGGTCCCTGTGTCTCACTCGGTCCCTGTCTCTCTCTGGGTCCCTGTGTCTCACTCGGTCCCTGTCTCTCTCTCGGTCCCTGTGTCTCTCTCGGTCACTATGTCTCTCTTGGTCCCTGTGTCTCTCTCTTGGTCACTGTGTCTCACTCGGTCCCTGTATTTCTCACTCGGTACCTGACTCTGTCTCGGTCCCTGTGTCTCTCTCGATCCCTGTGTCTTACTCGGTCCCTGTGACTCTCTCGGTCCCTGTGTCTCTCTCTCAGTCTCTGAGTCTCTCTCTCGGTCCCTGTCTCTTTCTCGGTCCCTGTCTCTCTCTCTCGGTCCCTGTGTCTCTCTCTTGGTCACTGTGTCTCACTCGGTCCCTGTATTTCTCACTCGGTACCTGACTCTGTCTCGGTCCCTGTGTCTCTCTCGATCCCTGTGTCTCTCTCGGTCCCTATCTCTCTCTCAGTCCCTGTGTCTCTCTCTCGGTCCCTGTCTCTCTCTCAGTCACTGTGTCTCTTTCTCGGTCCCTGTGTCTCTCTCTCGGTCCCTGTGTCTCTCCCTTGCTCCCTGTGTCTCTCTCGGTCCCTGTGTCTCGCTCTCGGTCCCTGTCTCTCTCTCAGTCCCTGTATCTATCTGTCGGTCCCTGTGTCTCTCTCGGTCACTGTGTCTCACTCGGTCCCTGTGTCTCTCTCTGTCCCTGTGTCTCTCTCTCACACCCCTGTGTCTCTCTCGGTCCCGGTGTCTCTCTCGGTCCCTGTGTCTCTCTCTCGGTCCCTGTGTCTCTGTCGATCCCTGTGTCTCTCTCGGTCCCTGTCTCTCTCTCAGTCCCTATGTCTCTCTCTCAATCCCTGTCTCTCTCTCGGTCCCTGTGACTCTCTCGGTCCCGCTGTCTCTCTCGGTCCCTGTCTCTCTATCTTACTATCTGTGTCTCTCTCGGTCCCTGTCTCTCTCTCAGTCCCTGTGTCTCTCTCTCACCCCATGTCTCTCTCTGTCCTGGAGACTCTCTCGGTCCCTGTCTCTCTCACGGTCCCTGTCACTCTCTCAGTCCCTGTGTCTCACTCGGTCCCTGTCTCCCTTGGTCCCTGTGTCTCTCTCAGTCCCTGTGTCTCTCTCGGTCCCTGTGTCTCACTCTCGGTCCCTGTGTCTCTCTCTCCATCCCTGTGTCTCTCTCTCGGTCCCTGTGTCTCTCTCTCGGTCCCTGTGTCTCTCTCGGTCCCGATGTCTCTCTCGGTCCCTGTGTCTCTCTCTCGGTCCCTGTGTCTCTCTCTGGGTCCCTGTGTCTCACTCGGTCCCTGTCTCTCTCTGGGTCCCTGTGTCTCACTCGGTCCCTGTGTCTCTCTCTCTTTCACTGTGTCTCTCTCGGTCACTATGTCTCTCTTGGTCCCTGTGTCTCTCTCTTGGTCACTGTGTCTCACTCGGTCCCTGTATTTCTCACTCGGTACCTGACTCTGTCTCGGTCCCTGTGTCTCTCTCGATCCCTGTGTCTCTCTCGGTCCCTGTCTCTCTCTCAGTCCCTGTGTCTCTCTCTCGGTCCCTGTGTCTCTCTCGGTCCCTGTGTCTTACTCGGTCCCTGTGACTCTCTCAGTCCCTGTCTCTCTCTCAGTCTCTGAGTCTCTCTCTCGGTCCCTGTCTCTCTCTCGGTCCCTGTGTCTTACTCGGTCCCTGTGTCTCACTCGGTCCCTGTGTCTCTCTCGGTCGCTGTGTCTCACTCGGTCCCTGTGTCTCTCTCGGTCCCTGTGTCTCTCTCGGTCCCTGTGTCTCACTTTGTCCCTGTCTCTCTCTCGGTCACTGTGTCTCGCTCTCGGTCCCTGTGTCTCTCTCTCGGTCCCTGTGTCTCTCTCTCAGTCCCTCTGTCTCTCTCTCGGTCCCTGTCTCTCTCTCGGTCCCTGTGTCTCTCTTGGTCCCTGTCTGTTTATCTTACTCTCTGTGTTTCTCTCGGTCCCTGTCTCTCTCTCAGTCCCTGTGTCTCTTTCTCGGTCCCTGTGTCTCTCTCTCGGTCCCTGTGTCTCTCCCTTGCTCCCTGTGTCTCTCTCGGTCCCTGTGTCTCGCTCTCGGTCCCTTTGTCTTTCTCTCGGTCCCTGTGTCTCTCTCTCGGTCCCTGTCTCTCTCTCGGTCCCTGTATCTCTCTGTTTGTCCCTGTGTCTCTCTCGGTCACTGTGTCTCACTCGGTCCCTGTGTCTCTCTCTGTCCCTGTGTCTCTCTCTCACACCCCTGTGTCTCTCTCGGTCCCGGTGTCTCTCTCGGTCCCTGTGTCTCTCTCTCGGTCCCTGTGTCTCTCTCGATCCCTGTGTCTCTCTCAGTCCCTATGTCTCTCTCTCGGTCCCTGTCTCTCTCTCGGTCCCTGTGACTCTCTCGGTCCCGCTGTCTCTCTCGGTCCCTGTCTCTCTATCTTACTATCTGTGTCTCTCTCGGTCCCTGTCTCTCTCTCAGTCCCTGTGTCTCTCTCTCACCCCATGTCTCTCTCTGTCCCGGAGTCTCTCTCGGTCCCTGTCTCTCTCACGGTCCCTGTCACTCTCTCAGTCCCTGTGTCTCACTCGGTCCCTGTCTCCCTCTCGGTCCCTGTGCCTCTCTCTCAGACCCTGTGTCTCTCACTTGGTCCCTGTGTCTCTCTCAGTCCCTGTGTCTCTCTCGGTCCCTGTGTCTCACTCTCGGTCCCTGTGTCTCTCTCTCCATCCCTGTGTCTCTCTCTCGGTCCCTGTGTCTCTCTCTCGGTCCCTGTGTCTCTCTCGGTCCCGATGTCTCTCTCGGTCCCTGTGCCTCTCTCTCGGTCCCTGTGTCTCTCTCTGGGTCCCTGTGTCTCACTCGGTCCCTGTCTCTCTCTGGGTCCCTGTGTCTCACTCGGTCCCTGTCTCTCTCTCGGTCCCTGTGTCTCTCTCGGTCACTATGTCTCTCTTGGTCCCTGTGTCTCTCTCTTGGTCACTGTGTCTCACTCGGTCCCTGTATTTCTCACTCGGTACCTGACTCTGTCTCGGTCCCTGTGTCTCTCTCGATCCCTGTGTCTCTCTCGGTCCCTGTCTCTCTCTCAGTCCCTGTGTCTCTCTCTCGGTCCCTGTGTCTCTCTCGGTCCCTGTGTCTTACTCGGTCCCTGTGACTCTCTCAGTCCCTGTCTCTCTCTCAGTCTCTGAGTCTCTCTCTCGGTCCTTGTCTCTCTCTCGGTCCCTGTGTCTTACTCGGTCCCTGTGACTCTCTCGGTCCCTGTGTCTCTCTCTCAGTCTCTGAGTCTCTCTCTCGGTCCCTGTCTCTTTCTCGGTCCCTGTCTCTCTCTCTCGGTCCCTGTGTCTCTCCCTTGCTCTCTGCGTCTCTCTCGGTCCCTGTGTCTCACTTTGTCCCTGTCTCTCTCTCGGTCACTGTGTCTCGCTCTCGGTCCCTGTGTCTCTCTCTCGGTCCCTAAGTCTCTCTCTCGGTCCCTGTCTCTCTCTCGGTCCCTGTGTCTCTTTTGGTCCCGGTGTCTCTCTCGGTCCCTGTCTCTCTCTCAGTCCCTGTGTCTCTTTCTCGGTCCCTGTGTCTCTCTCTCGGTCCCTGTGTCTCTCCCTTGCTCCCTGTGTCTCTCTCGGTCCCTGTGTCTCGCTCTCGGTCCCTGTGTCTTTCTCTCGGTCCCTGTGTCTCTCTCTCGGTCCCTGTCTCTCTCTCGGTCCCTGTCTCTCTCTCGGTCCCTGTATCTCTCTGTCGGTCCCTGTGTCTCTCTCGGTCACTGTGTCTCACTCGGTCCCTGTGTCTCTCTCTGTCCCTGTGTCTCTCTCTCACACCCCTGTGTCTCTCTCGGTCCCGGTGTCTCTCTCGGTCCCTGTGTCTCTCTCTCGGTCCCTGTGTCTCTCTCGATCCCTGTGTCTCTCTCGGTCCCTGTCTCTCTCTCAGTCCCTATGTCTCTCTCTCGGTCCCTGTCTCTCTCTCGGTCCCTGTGACTCTCTCCGTCCCGCTGTCTCTCTCGGTCCCTGTCTCTCTATCTTACTATCTGTGTCTCTCTCGGTCCCTGTCTCTCTCTCAGTCCCTGTGTCTCTCTCTCACCCCATGTCTCTCTCTGTCCCGGAGTCTCTCTCGGTCCCTGTCTCTCTCACGGTCCCTGTCACTCTCTCAGTCCCTGTGTCTCACTCGGTCCCTGTCTCCCTCTCGGTCCCTGTGCCTCTCTCTCAGACCCTGTGTCTCCCTCTTGGTCCCTGTGTCTCTCTCAGTCCCTGTGTCTCTCTCGGTCCCTGTATCTCACTCTCGGTCCCTGTGTCTCTCTCTCCATCCCTGTGTCTCTCTCTCGGTCCCTGTGTCTCTCTCTCTCGGTCCCTGTGTCTCTCTCGGTCCCGATGTCTCTCTCGGTCCCTGTGTCTCTCTCTCGGTCCCTGTGTCTCTCTCTGGGTCCCTGTGTCTCACACGGTCCCTGTCTCTCTCTGGGTCCCTGTGTCTCTCTCGGTCCCTGTCTCTCTCTCGGTCCCTGTGTCTCTCTCGGTCACTATGTCTCTCTTGGTCCCTGTGTCTCTCTCTTGGTCACTGTGTCTCACTCGGTCCCTGTATTTCTCACTCGGTACCTGACTCTGTCTCGGTCCCTGTGTCTCTCTCGATCCCTGTGTCTCTCTCGGTCCCTATCTCTCTCTCAGTCCCTGTGTCTCTCTCTCGGTCCCTGTCTCTCTCTCAGTCACTGTGTCTCTTTCTCGGTCCCTGTGTCTCTCTCTCGGTCCCTGTGTCTCTCCCTTGCTCCCTGTGTCTCTCTCGGTCCCTGTGTCTCGCTCTCGGTCCCTGTTTCTCTCTCAGTCCCTGTATCTATCTGTCGGTCCCTGTGTCTCTCTCGGTCACTGTGTCTCACTCGGTCCCTGTGTCTCTCTCTGTCCCTGTGTCTCTCTCTCACACCCCTGTGTCTCTCTCGGTCCCGGTGTCTCTCTCGGTCCCTGTGTCTCTCTCTCGGTCCCTGTGTCTCTCTCGATCCCTGTGTCTCTCTCGGTCCCTGTCTCTCTCTCAGTCCCTATGTCTCTCTCTCAATCCCTGTCTCTCTCTCGGTCCCTGTGACTCTCTCGGTCCCGCTGTCTCTCTCGGTCCCTGTCTCTCTATCTTACTATCTGTGTCTCTCTCGGTCCCTGCCTCTCTCTCAGTCCCTGTGTCTCTCTCTCACCCCATGTCTCTCTCTGTCCTGGAGACTCTCTCGGTCCCTGTCTCTCTCACGGTCCCTGTCACTCTCTCAGTCCCTGTGTCTCACTCGGTCCCTGTCTCCCTTGGTCCCTGTGTCTCTCTCAGTCCCTGTGTCTCTCTCGGTCCCTGTGTCTCACTCTCGGTCCCTGTGTCTCTCTCTCCATCCCTGTGTCTCTCTCTCGGTCCCTGTGTCTCTCTCTCGGTCCCTGTGTCTCTCTCGGTCCCGATGTCTCTCTCGGTCCCTGTGTCTCTCTCTCGGTCCCTGTGTCTCTCTCTGGGTCCCTGTGTCTCACTCGGTCCCTGTCTCTCTCTGGGTCCCTGTGTCTCACTCGGTCCCTGTGTCTCTCTCTCTTTCACTGTGTCTCTCTCGGTCACTATGTCTCTCTTGGTCCCTGTGTCTCTCTCTTGGTCACTGTGTCTCACTCGGTCCCTGTATTTCTCACTCGGTACCTGACTCTGTCTCGGTCCCTGTGTCTCTCTCGATCCCTGTGTCTCTCTCGGTCCCTGTCTCTCTCTCAGTCCCTGTGTCTCTCTCTCGGTCCCTGTGTCTCTCTCGGTCCCTGTGTCTTACTCGGTCCCTGTGACTCTCTCAGTCCCTGTCTCTCTCTCAGTCTCTGAGTCTCTCTCTCGGTCCCTGTCTCTCTCTCGGTCCCTGTGTCTTACTCGGTCCCTGTGACTCTCTCAGTCCCTGTCTCTCTCTCAGTCTCTGAGTCTCTCTCTCGGTCCCTGTCTCTTTCTCGGTCCCTGTCTCTCTCTCTCGGTCCCTGTGTCTCTCCCTTGCTCTCTGCGTCTCTCTCGGTCCCTGTGTCTCACTTTGTCCCTGTCTCTCTCTCGGTCTCTGTGTCTCACTCGGTCCCTGTGTCTCTCTCTCGGTCCCTGTCTCTCTCTCGGTCCCTGTGTCTCTTTTGGTCCCGGTGTCTCTCTCGGTCCCTGTCTCTCTCTCAGTCCCTGTGTCTCTTTCTCGGTCCCTGTGTCTCTCTCTCGGTCCCTGTGTCTCTCCCTTGCTCCCTGTGTCTCTCTCGGTCCCTGTGTCTCGCTCTCGGTCCCTGTGTCTCACTCGGTCCCTGTGTCTCTCTCTGTCGCTGTGTCTCACTCGGTCCCTGTGTCTCTCTCGGTCCCTGTGTCTCTCTCTCACCCCTGTGTCTCTCTCGGTCCCGATGTCTCTCTCGGTCCCTGTGTCTCTCTCTCTGTCTCTGTGTCTCTCTCTTTGTCACTGTGTCTCTCCGTCGGTCCCTGTGTCTCTCTCTCGGTCCCTGTCTCTCTCTCTCTCGGTCACGGTGTCTCTCTTGGTCCCTGTGTCTCTCTCTTGGTCCCTGTGTCTCACTCGGTCCCTGTATTTCTCACTCGGTACCTGTCTCTGTCTTGGTCCCTGTGTCTCGCTCAATCCCTGTGACTCTCTCGGTCCCTGTGACTCTCTCTCGGTCCCTGTGTCTCTGTCTCTCGGTCCCGATGTCTCTCTCGGTCCCTGTGTCTCTCTCTCGGTCCCTGTGTCTCTCTCTGGTTCCCAGCGTCTCACTCGGTCCCTGTGACTCGCTCAGTCCCTGTGTCTCTCATTAGGCCCCTGTGTCTCTCTCGGTCCCGATGTCTCTCTCGGTCCCTGTGTCTCTCTCTCGGTCCCTGTGTCTCTCTCTGGTTCCCAGTGTCTCACTCGGTCCCTGTGTCTCTCTCGGTCGCTGTGTCTCTCTCGGTCCCTGTGTCTCTCTCGGTCCCGATGTCTCTCTTTGTCCCTGTCTCTCTCTCTCTTGCTCTCTGCGTCTCTCTCGGTCCCTGTGTCTCACTTTGTCCCTGTCTCTCTCTCTCGGTCACTTTGTCTCGCTCTCGGTCCCTGTGTCTCTCTCTCGGTCCCTGTGTCTCTCTCTGGTTCCCAGTGTCTCACTCGGTCCCTGTGACTCGCTCAGTCCCTGTGTCTCTCATTAGGTCCTTGTGTCTCTCTCGGTCCCGATGTCTCTCTCGGTCCCTGTGTCTCTCTCTCTCGGTCCCTGTGTCTCTCTCTGGTTCCCAGTGTCTCACTCGGTCCCTGTGTCTCTCTCGGTCGCTGTGTCTCTCTCGGTCCCTGTGTCTCTCTTGGTCCCTGTCTGTTTATCTTACTCTCTGTGTTTCTCTCGGTCCCTGTCTCTCTCTCAGTCCCTGTGTCTCTTTCTCGGTCCCTGTGTCTCTCTCTCGGTCCCTGTGTCTCTCCCTTGCTCCCTGTGTCTCTCTCGGTCCCTGTGTCTCGCTCTCGGTCCCTTTGTCTCACTCTCGGTCCCTGTGTCTCTCTCGGTCCCTGTGTCTCTCTCTCGGTCCCTGTGTCTCTCTCGGTCCCGATGTCTCTCTCGGTCCCTGTGCCTCTCTCTCGGTCCCTGTGTCTCTCTCTGGGTCCCTGTGTCTCACTCGGTCCCTGTCTCTCTCTGGGTCCCTGTGTCTCACTCGGTCCCTGTCTCTCTCTCGGTCCCTGTGTCTCTCTCGGTCACTATGGCTCTCTTGGTCCCTGTGTCTCTCTCTTGGTCACTGTGTCTCACTCGGTCCCTGTATTTCTCACTCGGTACCTGACTCTGTCTCGGTCCCTGTGTCTCTCTCGATCCCTGTGTCTCTCTCGGTCCCTGTCTCTCTCTCAGTCCCTGTGTCTCTCTCTCGGTCCCTGTGTCTCTCTCGGTCCCTGTGTCTTACTCGGTCCCTGTGACTCTCTCAGTCCCTGTCTCTCTCTCAGTCTCTGAGTCTCTCTCTCGGTCCCTGTCTCTCTCTCGGTCCCTGTGTCTTACTCGGTCCCTGTGACTCTCTCGGTCCCTGTGTCTCTCTCTCAGTCTCTGAGTCTCTCTCTCGGTCCCTGTCTCTTTCTCGGTCCCTGTCTCTCTCTCTCGGTCCCTGTGTCTCTCCCTTGCTCTCTGCGTCTCTCTCGGTCCCTGTGTCTCACTTTGTCCCTGTCTCTCTCTCGGTCACTGTGTCTCGCTCTCGGTCCCTGTGTCTCTCTCTCGGTCCCTATGTCTCTCTCTCGGTCCCTGTCTCTCTCTCAGTCCCTGTGTCTCTTTCTCGGTCCCTGTGTCTCTCTCTCGGTCCCTGTGTCTCTCCCTTGCTCCCTGTGTCTCTCTCGGTCCCTGTGTCTCGCTCTCGGTCCCTGTGTCTTTCTCTCGGTCCCTGTGTCTCTCTCTCGGTCCCTGTCTCTCTCTCGGTCCCTGTCTCTCTCTCGGTCCCTGTATCTCTCTGTCGGTCCCTGTGTCTCTCTCGGTCACTGTGTCTCACTCGGTCCCTGTGTCTCTCTCTGTCCCTGTGACTCTCTCTCACACCCCTGTGTCTCTCTCGGTCCCGGTGTCTCTCTCGGTCCCTGTGTCTCTCTCTCGGTCCCTGTGTCTCTCTCGATCCCTGTGTCTCTCTCGGTCCCTGTCTCTCTCTCAGTCCCTATGTCTCTCTCTCGGTCCCTGTCTCTCTCTCGGTCCCTGTGACTCTCTCGGTCCCGCTGTCTCTCTCGGTCCCTGTCTCTCTATCTTACTATCTGTGTCTCTCTCGGTCCCTGTCTCTCTCTCAGTCCCTGTGTCTCTCTCTCACCCCATGTCTCTCTCTGTCCCGGAGTCTCTCTCGGTCCCTGTCTCTCTCACGGTCCCTGTCACTCTCTCAGTCCCTGTGTCTCACTCGGTCCCTGTCTCCCTCTCGGTCCCTGTGCCTCTCTCTCAGACCCTGTGTCTCTCTCTTGGTCCCTGTGTCTCTCTCAGTCCCTGTGTCTCTCTCGGTCCCTGTATCTCACTCTCGGTCCCTGTGTCTCTCTCTCCATCCCTGTGTCTCTCTCTCGGTCCCTGTGTCTCTCTCTCGGTCCCTGTGTCTCTCTCGGTCCCGATGTCTCTCTCGGTCCCTGTGTCTCTCTCTCGGTCCCTGTGTCTCTCTCTGGGTCCCTGTGTCTCACACGGTCCCTGTCTCTCTCTGGGTCCCTGTGTCTCTCTCGGTCCCTGTGTCTCTCTCGATCCCTGTGTCTCTCTCGGTCACTATGTCTCTCTTGGTCCCTGTGTCTCTCTCTTGGTCACTGTGTCTCACTCGGTCCCTGTATTTCTCACTCGGTACCTGACTCTGTCTCGGTCCCTGTGTCTCTCTCGATCCCTGTGTCTCTCTCGGTCCCTATCTCTCTCTCAGTCCCTGTGTCTCTCTCTCGGTCCCTGTCTCTCTCTCAGTCACTGTGTCTCTTTCTCGGTCCCTGTGTCTCTCTCTCGGTCCCTGTGTCTCTCCCTTGCTCCCTGTGTCTCTCTCGGTCCCTGTGTCTCGCTCTCGGTCCCTGTCTCTCTCTCAGTCCCTGTATCTATCTGTCGGTCCCTGTGTCTCTCTCGGTCACTGTGTCTCACTCGGTCCCTGTGTCTCTCTCTGTCCCTGTGTCTCTCTCTCACACCCCTGTGTCTCTCTCGGTCCCGGTGTCTCTCTCGGTCCCTGTGTCTCTCTCTCGGTCCCTGTGTCTCTCTCGATCCCTGTGTCTCTCTCGGTCCCTGTCTCTCTCTCAGTCCCTATGTCTCTCTCTCAATCCCTGTCTCTCTCTCGGTCCCTGTGACTCTCTCGGTCCCGCTGTCTCTCTCGGTCCCTGTCTCTCTATCTTACTATCTGTGTCTCTCTCGGTCCCTGCCTCTCTCTCAGTCCCTGTGTCTCTCTCTCACCCCATGTCTCTCTCTGTCCTGGAGACTCTCTCGGTCCCTGTCTCTCTCACGGTCCCTGTCACTCTCTCAGTCCCTGTGTCTCACTCGGTCCCTGTCTCCCTTGGTCCCTGTGTCTCTCTCAGTCCCTGTGTCTCTCTCGGTCCCTGTGTCTCACTCTCGGTCCCTGTGTCTCTCTCTCCATCCCTGTGTCTCTCTCTCGGTCCCTGTGTCTCTCTCTCGGTCCCTGTGTCTCTCTCGGTCCCGATGTCTCTCTCGGTCCCTGTGTCTCTCTCTCGGTCCCTGTGTCTCTCTCTGGGTCCCTGTGTCTCACTCGGTCCCTGTCTCTCTCTGGGTCCCTGTGTCTCACTCGGTCCCTGTGTCTCTCTCTCTTTCACTGTGTCTCTCTCGGTCACTATGTCTCTCTTGGTCCCTGTGTCTCTCTCTTGGTCACTGTGTCTCACTCGGTCCCTGTATTTCTCACTCGGTACCTGACTCTGTCTCGGTCCCTGTGTCTCTCTCGATCCCTGTGTCTCTCTCGGTCCCTGTCTCTCTCTCAGTCCCTGTGTCTCTCTCTCGGTCCCTGTGTCTCTCTCGGTCCCTGTGTCTTACTCGGTCCCTGTGACTCTCTCAGTCCCTGTCTCTCTCTCAGTCTCTGAGTCTCTCTCTCGGTCCCTGTCTCTCTCTCGGTCCCTGTGTCTCTCTCGGTCCCGGTGTCTCTCTCGGTCCCTGTGTCTCTCTCGCGGTCCCTGTGTCTCTCTCCGTTCCGGTGTCTCTCTCGGTCCCTGTGTCTCTTTCTCGGTCCCTGTCTCTCTCTCTCTTTCACTGTGTCTCTCTCGGTCACTATGTCTCTCTTGGTCCCTGTGTCTCTCTCTTGGTCACTGTGTCTCACTCGGTCCCTGTATTTCTCACTCGGTACCTGACTCTGTCTCGGTCCCTGTGTCTCTCTCGATCCCTGTGTCTCTCTCGGTCCCTGTCTCTCTCTCAGTCCCTGTGTCTCTCTCGGTCCCTGTGTCTTACTCGGTCCCTGTGACTCTCTCAGTCCCTGTCTCTCTCTCAGTCTCTGAGTCTCTCTCTCGGTCCCTGTCTCTCTCTCGGTCCCTGTGTCTTACTCGGTCCCTGTGACTCTCTCAGTCCCTGTCTCTCTCTCAGTCTCTGAGTCTCTCTCTCGGTCCCTGTCTCTTTCTCGGTCCCTGTCTCTCTCTCTCGGTCCCTGTGTCTCTCCCTTGCTCTCTGCGTCTCTCTCGGTCCCTGTGTCTCACTTTGTCCCTGTCTCTCTCTCGGTCTCTGTGTCTCACTCGGTCCCTGTGTCTCTCTCTCGGTCCCTGTCTCTCTCTCGGTCCCTGTGTCTCTTTTGGTCCCGGTGTCTCTCTCGGTCCCTGTCTCTCTCTCAGTCCCTGTGTCTCTTTCTCGGTCCCTGTGTCTCTCTCTCGGTCCCTGTGTCTCTCCCTTGCTCCCTGTGTCTCTCTCGGTCCCTGTGTCTCGCTCTCGGTCCCTGTGTCTCACTCGGTCCCTGTGTCTCTCTCTGTCGCTGTGTCTCACTCGGTCCCTGTGTCTCTCTCGGTCCCTGTGTCTCTCTCTCACCCCTGTGTCTCTCTCGGTCCCGATGTCTCTCTCGGTCCCTGTGTCTCTCTCTCTGTCTCTGTGTCTCTCTCTTGGTCACTGTGTCTCTCCGTCGGTCCCTGTGTCTCTCTCTCGGTCCCTGTCTCTCTCTCTCTCGGTCACGGTGTCTCTCTTGGTCCCTGTGTTTCTCTCTTGGTCCCTGTGTCTCACTCGGTCCCTGTATTTCTCACTCGGTACCTGTCTCTGTCTTGGTCCCTGTGTCTCGCTCAATCCCTGTGACTCTCTCGGTCCCTGTGACTCTCTCTCGGTCCCTGTGTCTCTCTCTCTCGGTCCCGATGTCTCTCTCGGTCCCTGTGTCTCTCTCTCGGTCCCTGTGTCTCTCTCTGGTTCCCAGCGTCTCACTCGGTCCCTGTGACTCGCTCAGTCCCTGTGTCTCTCATTAGGCCCCTGTGTCTCTCTTGGTCCCGATGTCTCTCTCGGTCCCTGTGTCTCTCTCTCGGTCCCTGTGTCTCTCTCTGGTTCCCAGTGTCTCACTCGGTCCCTGTGTCTCTCTCGGTCGCTGTGTCTCTCTCGGTCCCTGTGTCTCTCTCGGTCCCGATGTCTCTCTTTGTCCCTGTCTCTCTCTCTCTTGCTCTCTGCGTCTCTCTCGGTCCCTGTGTCTCACTTTGTCCCTGTCTCTCTCTCGGTCACTTTGTCTCGCTCTCGGTCCCTGTGTCTCTCTCTCGGTCCCTGTGTCTCTCTCTGGTTCCCAGTGTCTCACTCGGTCCCTGTGACTCGCTCAGTCCCTGTGTCTCTCATTAGGTCCTTGTGTCTCTCTCGGTCCCGATGTCTCTCTCGGTCCCTGTGTCTCTCTCTCTCGGTCCCTGTGTCTCTCTCTGGTTCCCAGTGTCTCACTCGGTCCCTGTGTCTCTCTCGGTCGCTGTGTCTCTCTCGGTCCCTGTGTCTCTCTTGGTCCCTGTCTGTTTATCTTACTCTCTGTGTTTCTCTCGGTCCCTGTCTCTCTCTCAGTCCCTGTGTCTCTTTCTCGGTCCCTGTGTCTCTCTCTCGGTCCCTGTGTCTCTCCCTTGCTCCCTGTTTCTCTCTCGGTCCCTGTGTCTCGCTCTCGGTCCCTTTGTCTTTCACTCGGTCCCTGTGTCTCTCTCTCGGTCCCTGTCTCTCTCTCGGTCCCTGTATCTCTCTGTTGGTCCCTGTGTCTCTCTCGGTCACTGTGTCTCACTCGGTCCCTGTGTCTCTCTCTGTCCCTGTGTCTCTCTCTCACACCCCTGTGTCTCTCTCGGTTCTGGTGTCTCTCTCGGTCCCTGTGTCTCTCTCTCGGTCCCTGTGTCTCTCTCGATCCCTGTGTCTCTCTCAGTCCCTATGTCTCTCTCTCGGACCCTGTCTCTCTCTCGGTCCCTGTGACTCTCTCGGTCCCGCTGTCTCTCTCGGTCCCTGTCTCTCTATCTTACTATCTGTGTCTCTCTCGGTCCCTGTCTCTCTCTCAGTCCCTGTGTCTCTCTCTCACCCCATGTCTCTCTCTGTCCCGGAGTCTCTCTCGGTCCCTGTCTCTCTCACGGTCCCTGTCACTCTCTCAGTCCCTGTGTCTCACTCGGTCCCTGTCTCCCTCTCGGTCCCTGTGCCTCTCTCTCAGACCCTGTGTCTCTCTCTTGGTCCCTGTGTCTCTCTCAGTCCCTGTGTCTCTCTCGGTCCCTGTGTCTCACTCTCGGTCCCTGTGTCTCTCTCTCCATCCTTGTGTCTCTCTCTCGGTCCCTGTGTCTCTCTCTCGGTCCCTGTGTCTCTCTCGGTCCCGATGTCTCTCTCGGTCCCTGTGCCTCTCTCTCGGTCCCTGTGTCTCTCTCTGGGTCCCTGTGTCTCACTCGGTCCCTGTCTCTCTCTGGGTCCCTGTGTCTCACTCGGTCCCTGTCTCTCTCTCGGTCCCTGTGTCTCTCTCGGTCACTATGTCTCTCTTGGTCCCTGTGTCTCTCTCTTGGTCACTGTGTCTCACTCGGTCCCTGTATTTCTCACTCGGTACCTGACTCTGTCTCGGTCCCTGTGTCTCTCTCGATCCCTGTGTCTCTCTCGGTCCCTGTCTCTCTCTCAGTCCCTGTGTCTCTCTCTCGGTCCCTGTGTCTCTCTCGGTCCCTGTGTCTTACTCGGTCCCTGTGACTCTCTCAGTCCCTGTCTCTCTCTCAGTCTCTGAGTCTCTCTCTCGGTCCCTGTCTCTCTCTCGGTCCCTGTGTCTTACTCGGTCCCTGTGACTCTCTCGGTCCCTGTGTCTCTCTCTCAGTCTCTGAGTCTCTCTCTCGGTCCCTGTCTCTTTCTCGGTCCCTGTCTCTCTCTCTCGGTCCCTGTGTCTCTCCCTTGCTCTCTGCGTCTCTCTCAGTCCCTGTGTCTCACTTTGTCCCTGTCTCTCTCTCGGTCACTGTGTCTCGCTCTCGGTCCCTGTGTCTCTCTCTCGGTCCCTATGTCTCTCTCTCGGTCCCTGTCTCTCTCTCGGTCCCTGTGTCTCTTTTGGTCCCGGTGTCTCTCTCGGTCCCTGTCTCTCTCTCAGTCCCTGTGTCTCTTTCTCGGTCCCTGTGTCTCTCTCTCGGTCCCTGTGTCTCTCCCTTGCTCCCTGTGTCTCTCTCGGTCCCTGTGTCTCGCTCTCGGTCCCTGTGTCTTTCTCTCGGTCCCTGTGTCTCTCTCTCGGTCCCTGTCTCTCTCTCGGTCCCTGTCTCTCTCTCGGTCCCTGTATCTCTCTGTCGGTCCCTATGTCTCTCTCGGTCACTGTGTCTCACTCAGTCCCTGTGTCTCTCTCTGTCCCTGTGTCTCTCTCTCACACCCCTGTGTCTCTCTCGGTCCCGGTGTCTCTCTCGGTCCCTGTGTCTCTCTCTCGGTCCCTGTGTCTCTCTCGATCCCTGTGTCTCTCTCGGTCCCTGTCTCTCTCTCAGTCCCTATGTCTCTCTCTCGGTCCCTGTCTCTCTCTCGGTCCCTGTGACTCTCTCGGTCCCGCTGTCTCTCTCGGTCCCTGTCTCTCTATCTTACTATCTGTGTCTCTCTCGGTCCCTGTCTCTCTCTCAGTCCCTGTGTCTCTCTCTCACCCCATGTCTCTCTCTGTCCCGGAGTCTCTCTCGGTCCCTGTCTCTCTCACGGTCCCTGTCACTCTCTCAGTCCCTGTGTCTCACTCGGTCCCTGTCTCCCTCTCGGTCCCTGTGCCTCTCTCTCAGACCCTGTGTCTCTCTCTTGGTCCCTGTGTCTCTCTCAGTCCCTGTGTCTCTCTCGGTCCCTGTATCTCACTCTCGGTCCCTGTGTCTCTCTCTCCATCCCTGTGTCTCTCTCTCGGTCCCTGTGTCTCTCTCTCGGTCCCTGTGTCTCTCTCGGTCCCGATGTCTCTCTCGGTCCCTGTGTCTCTCTCTCGGTCCCTGTGTCTCTCTCTGGGTCCCTGTGTCTCACACGGTCCCTGTCTCTCTCTGGGTCCCTGTGTCTCTCTCGGTCCCTGTCTCTCTCTCGGTCCCTGTGTCTCTCTCGGTCACTATGTCTCTCTTGGTCCCTGTGTCTCTCTCTTGGTCACTGTGTCTCACTCGGTCCCTGTATTTCTCACTCGGTACCTGACTCTGTCTCGGTCCCTGTGTCTCTCTCGATCCCTGTGTCTCTCTCGGTCCCTATCTCTCTCTCAGTCCCTGTGTCTCTCTCTCGGTCCCTGTCTCTCTCTCAGTCACTGTGTCTCTTTCTCGGTCCCTGTGTCTCTCTCTCGGTCCCTGTGTCTCTCCCTTGCTCCCTGTGTCTCTCTCGGTCCCTGTGTCTCGCTCTCGGTCCCTGTCTCTCTCTCAGTCCCTGTATCTATCTGTCGGTCCCTGTGTCTCTCTCGGTCACTGTGTCTCACTCGGTCCCTGTGTCTCTCTCTGTCCCTGTGTCTCTCTCTCACACCCCTGTGTCTCTCTCGGTCCCGGTGTCTCTCTCGGTCCCTGTGTCTCTCTCTCGGTCCCTGTGTCTCTCTCGATCCCTGTGTCTCTCTCGGTCCCTGTCTCACTCTCAGTCCCTATGTCTCTCTCTCAATCCCTGTCTCTCTCTCGGTCCCTGTGACTCTCTCGGTCCCGCTGTCTCTCTCGGTCCCTGTCTCTCTATCTTACTATCTGTGTCTCTCTCGGTCCCTGTCTCTCTCTCAGTCCCTGTGTCTCTCTCTCACCCCATGTCTCTCTCTGTCCTGGAGACTCTCTCGGTCCCTGTCTCTCTCACGGTCCCTGTCACTCTCTCAGTCCCTGTGTCTCACTCGGTCCCTGTCTCCCTTGGTCCCTGTGTCTCTCTCAGTCCCTGTGTCTCTCTCGGTCCCTGTGTCTCACTCTCGGTCCCTGTGCCTCTCTCTCCATCCCTGTGTCTCTCTCTCGGTCCCTGTGTCTCTCTCTCGGTCCCTGTGTCTCTCTCGTCCCGATGTCTCTCTCGGTCCCTGTGTCTCTCTCTCGGTCCCTGTGTCTCTCTCTGGGTCCCTGTGTCTCACTCGGTCCCTGTCTCTCTCTGGGTCCCTGTGTCTCACTCGGTCCCTGTGTCTCTCTCTCTTTCACTGTGTCTCTCTCGGTCACTATGTCTCTCTTGGTCCCTGTGTCTCTCTCTTGGTCACTGTGTCTCACTCGGTCCCTGTATTTCTCACTCGGTACCTGACTCTGTCTCGGTCCCTGTGTCTCTCTCGATCCCTGTGTCTCTCTCGGTCCCTGTCTCTCTCTCAGTCCCTGTGTCTCTCTCTCGGTCCCCTGTGTCTCTCTCGGTCCCTGTGTCTTACTCGGTCCCTGTGACTCTCTCAGTCCCTGTCTCTCTCTCAGTCTCTGAGTCTCTCTCTCGGTCCCTGTCTCTCTCTCTCGGTCCCTGTGTCTTACTCGGTCCCTGTGACTCTCTCAGTCCCTGTCTCTCTCTCAGTCTCTGAGTCTCTCTCTCGGTCCCTGTCTCTTTCTCGGTCCCTGTCTCTCTCTCTCGGTCCCTGTGTCTCTCCCTTGCTCTCTGCGTCTCTCTCGGTCCCTGTGTCTCACTTTGTCCCTGTCTCTCTCTCGGTCTCTGTGTCTCACTCGGTCCCTGTGTCTCTCTCTCGGTCCCTGTCTCTCTCTCGGTCCCTGTGTCTCTTTTGGTCCCGGTGTCTCTCTCGGTCCCTGTATCTCTCTCAGTCCCTGTGTCTCTTTCTCTGTCCCTGTGTCTCTCTCTCGGTCCCTGTGTCTCTCCCTTGCTCCCTGTGTCTCTCTCGGTCCCTGTGTCTCGCTCTCGGTCCCTGTGTCTCACTCGGTCCCTGTGTCTCTCTCTGTCGCTGTGTCTCACTCGGTCCCTGTGTCTCTCTCGGTCCCTGTGTCTCTCTCTCACCCCTGTGTCTCTCTCGGTCCCGATGTCTCTCTCGGTCCCTGTGTCTCTCTCTCTGTCTCTGTGTCTCTCTCTTGGTCACTGTGTCTCTCCGTCGGTCCCTGTGTCTCTCTCTCGGTCCCTGTCTCTCTCTCTCTCGGTCACGGTGTCTCTCTTGGTCCCTGTGTCTCTCTCTTGGTCCCTGTGTCTCACTCGGTCCCTGTATTTCTCACTCGGTACCTGTCTCTGTCTTGGTCCCTGTGTCTCGCTCAATCCCTGTGACTCTCTCGGTCCCTGTGACTCTCTCTCGGTCCCTGTGTCTCTCTCTCTCGGTCCCGATGTCTCTCTCGGTCCCTGTGTCTCTCTCTCGGTCCCTGTGTCTCTCTCTGGTTCCCAGCGTCTCACTCGGTCCCTGTGACTCGCTCAGTCCCTGTGTCTCTCATTAGGCCCCTGTGTCTCTCTCGGTCCCGATGTCTCTCTCGGTCCCTGTGTCTCTCTCTCGGTCCCTGTGTCTCTCTCTGGTTCCCAGTGTCTCAGTCGGTCCCTGTGTCTCTCTCGGGTCGCTGTGTCTCTCTCGGTCCCTGTGTCTCTCTCGGTTCCCGATGTCTCTCTTTGTCCCTGTCTCTCTCTCTCTTGCTCTCTGCGTCTCTCTCGGTCCCTGTGTCTCACTTTGTCCCTGTCTCTCTCTCGGTCACTTTGTCTCGCTCTCGGTCCCTGTGTCTCTCTCTCGGTCCCTGTGTCTCTCTCTGGTTCCCAGTGTCTCACTCGGTCCCTGTGACTCGCTCAGTCCCTGTGTCTCTCATTAGGTCCCTGTGTCTCTCTCGGTCCCGATGTCTCTCTCGGTCCCTGTGTCTCTCTCTCTCGGTCCCTGTGTCTCTCTCTGGTTCCCAGTGTCTCACTCGGTCCCTGTGTCTCTCTCGGTCGCTGTGTCTCTCTCGGTCCCTGTGTCTCTCTCGGTCCCGATGTCTCTCTTTGTCCCTGTCTCTCTCTCTCTTGCTCTCTGCGTCTCTCTCGGTCCCTGTGTCTCACTTTGTCCCTGTCTCTCTCTCGGTCACTTTGTCTCGCTCTCGGTCCCTGTGTCTCTCTCTCGGTCGCTGTGTCTCTCTCTCGGTCCCTGTGTCTCTCCCTTGCTCCCTGTGTCTCTCTCGGTTCCTGTGTCTCGCTCTCGGTCCCTTTGTCTTTCTCTCGGTCCCTGTGTCTCTCTCTCTCGGTCACTGTGTCTCACTCGGTCCCTGTGTCTCTCTCTGTCCCTGTGTCTCTCTCTCACACCCCCTGTGTCTCTCTCGGTCCCGGTGTCTCTCTCGGTCCCCTGTGTCTCTCTCTCGGTCCCTGTGTCTCTCTCGATCCCTGTGTCTCTCTCGGTCCCTGTCTCTCTCTCAGTCCCTATGTCTCTCTCTCAATCCCTGTCTCTGTCTCGGTCCCTGTGACTCTCTCGGTCCCGCTGTCTCTCTCGGTCCCTGTCTCTCTATCTTACTATCTGTGTCTCTCTCGGTCCCTGTCTCTCTCTCAGTCCCTGTGTCTCTCTCTCACCCCATGTCTCTCTCTGTCCTGGAGACTCTCTCGGTCCCTGTCTCTCTCACGGTCCCTGTCACTCTCTCAGTCCCTGTGTCTCACTCGGTCCCTGTCTCCCTTGGTCCCTGTGTCTCTCTCAGTCCCTGTGTCTCTCTCGGTCCCTGTGTCTCACTCTCGGTCCCTGTGTCTCTCTCTCCATCCCTGTGTCTCTCTCTCGGTCCCTGTGTCTCTCTCTCGGTCCCTGTGTCTCTCTCGGTCCCGATGTCTCTCTCGGTCCCTGTGTCTCTCTCTCGGTCCCTGTGTCTCTCTCTGGGTCCCTGTGTCTCACTCGGTCCCTGTCTCTCTCTGGGTCCCTGTGTCTCACTCGGTCCCTGTGTCTCTCTCTCTTTCACTGTGTCTCTCTCGGTCACTATGTCTCTCTTGGTCCCTGTGTCTCTCTCTTGGTCACTGTGTCTCACTCGGTCCCTGTATTTCTCACTCGGTACCTGACTCTGTCTCGTCCCTGTGTCTCTCTCGATCCCTGTGTCTCTCTCGGTCCCTGTCGCTCTCTCAGTCCCTGTGTCTCTCTCTCGGTCCCTGTGTCTCCCTCGGTCCCTGTGTCTTACTCGGTCCCTGTGACTCTCTCAGTCCCTGTCTCTCTCTCAATCTCTGAGTCTCTGTCTCGGTCCCTGTCTCTCTCTCGGTCCCTGTGTCTTACTCGGTCCCTGTGACTCTCTCGGTCCCTGTGTCTCTCTCTCAGTCTCTGAGTCTCTCTCTCGGTCCCTGTCTCTTTCTCGGTCCCTGTCTCTCTCTCTCGGTCCCTGTGTCTCTCCCTTGCTCTCTGCGTCTCTCTCGGTCCCTGTGTCTCACTTTGTCCCTGTCTCTCTCTCGGTCACTGTGTCTCGCTCTCGGTCCCTGTGTCTCTCTCTCGGTCCCTATGTCTCTCTCTCGGTCCCTGTCTCTCTCTCGGTCCCTGTGTCTCTTTTGGTCCCGGTGTCTCTCTCGGTCCCCTGTCTCTCTCTCAGTCCCTGTGTCTCTTTCTCGGTCCCTGTGTCTCTCTCTCGGTCCCTGTGTCTCTCCCTTGCTCCCTGTGTCTCTCTCGGTCCCTGTGTCTCGCTCTCGGTCCCTGTGTCTTTCTCTCGGTCCCTATG
The DNA here is from genome assembly GCA_037974335.1 of Prionace glauca. Taxonomy (NCBI): domain Eukaryota; kingdom Metazoa; phylum Chordata; class Chondrichthyes; order Carcharhiniformes; family Carcharhinidae; genus Prionace; species Prionace glauca. Next base: position 83,240 of record JBBMRE010000191.1, on the reverse strand, counting down.
TCTCTCTCTCGGTCCCTGTCTCTCTCTCGGTCCCTGTGTCTCTTTTGGTCCCGTGTCTCTCTCGGTCCCTGTCTCTCTCTCAGTCCCTGTGTCTCTTTCTCGGTCCCTGTGTCTCACTCGGTCCCTGTGTCTCTCTCTCTCCCTGTGTCTCTCTCTCACACCCCTGTGTCTCTCTCGGTCCCGGTGTCTCTCTCGGTCCCTGTGTCTCTCTCTCGGTCCCTGTGTCTCTCTCGATCCCTGTGTCTCTCTCGGTCCCTGTCTCTCTCTCAGTCCCTATGTCTCTCTCTCGGTCCCTGTCTCTCTCTCGGTCCCTGTGACTGTATCGGTCCCGCTGTCTCTCTCGGTCCCTGTCTCTCTATCTTACTATCAGTGTCTCTCTCGGTCCCTGTCTCTCTCTCAGTCCCTGTGTCTCTCTCTCACCCCATGTCTCTCTCTGTCCCGGAGTCTCTCTCGGTCCCTGTCTCTCTCACGGTCCCTGTCACTCTCTCAGTCCCTGTGTCTCACTCGGTCCCTGTCTCCCTCTCGGTCCCTGTGCCTCTCTCTCAGACACTGTGTCTCTCTCTTGGTCCCTGTGTCTCTCTCTCAATCCCTGTCTCTGTCTCGGTCCCTGTGACTCTCTCGGTCCCGCTGTCTCTCTCGGTCCCTGTCTCTCTATCTTACTATCTGTGTCTCTCTCGGTCCCTGTCTCTCTCTCAGTCCCTGTGTCTCTCTCTCACCCCATGTCTCTCTCTGTCCTGGAGACTCTCTCGGTCCCTGTCTCTCTCACGGTCCCTGTCACTCTCTCAGTCCCTGTGTCTCACTCGGTCCCTGTCTCCCTTGGTCCCTGTGTCTCTCTCAGTCCTGTGTCTCTCTCGGTCCCTGTGTCTCACTCTCGGTCCCTGTGTCTCTCTCTCCATCCCTGTGTCTCTCTCTCGGTCCCTGTGTCTCTCTCTCGGTCCCTGTGTCTCTCTCGGTCCCGATGTCTCTCTCGGTCCCTGTGTCTCTCTCTCGGTCCCTGTGTCTCTCTCTGGGTCCCTGTGTCTCACTCGGTCCCTGTCTCTCTCTGGGTCCCTGTGTCTCACTCGGTCCCTGTGTCTCTCTCTCTTTCACTGTGTCTCTCTCGGTCACTATGTCTCTCTTGGTCCCTGTGTCTCTCTCTTGGTCACTGTGTCTCACTCGGTCCCTGTATTTCTCACTCGGTACCTGACTCTGTCTCGGTCCCTGTGTCTCTCTCGATCCCTGTGTCTCTCTCGGTCCCCTGTCGCTCTCTCAGTCCCTGTGTCTCTCTCTCGGTCCCTGTGTCTCCCTCGGTCCCTGTGTCTTACTCGGTCCCTGTGACTCTCTCAGTCCCTGTCTCTCTCTCAATCTCTGAGTCTCTGTCTCGGTCCCTGTCTCTCTCTCGGTCCCTGTGTCTTACTCGGTCCCTGTGACTCTCTCGGTCCCTGTGTCTCTCTCTCAGTCTCTGAGTCTCTCTCTCGGTCCCTGTCTCTTTCTCGGTCCCTGTCTCTCTCTCTCGGTCCCTGTGTCTCTCCCTTGCTCTCTGCGTCTCTCTCGGTCCCTGTGTCTCACTTTGTCCCTGTCTCTCTCTCGGTCACTGTGTCTCGCTCTCGGTCCCTGTGTCTCTCTCTCGGTCCCTATGTCTCTCTCTCGGTCCCTGTCTCTCTCTCGGTCCCTGTGTCTCTTTTGGTCCCGGTGTCTCTCTCGGTCCCTGTCTCTCTCTCAGTCCCTGTGTCTCTTTCTCGGTCCCTGTGTCTCTCTCTCGGTCCCTGTGTCTCTCCCTTGCTCCCTGTGTCTCTCTCGGTCCCTGTGTCTCGCTCTCGGTCCCTGTGTCTTTCTCTCGGTCCCTATGTCTCTCTCTCGGTCCCTGTCTCTCTCTCGGTCCCTGTGTCTCTTTTGGTCCCGGTGTCTCTCTCGGTCCCTGTCTCTCTCTCAGTCCCTGTGTCTCTTTCTCGGTCCCTGTGTCTCACTCGGTCCCTGTGTCTCTCTCTCTCCCTGTGTCTCTCTCTCACACCCCTGTGTCTCTCTCGGTCCCGGTGTCTCTCTCGGTCCCTGTGTCTCTCTCTCGGTCCCTGTGTCTCTCTCGATCCCTGTGTCTCTCTCGGTCCCTGTCTCTCTCTCAGTCCCTATGTCTCTCTCTCGGTCCCTGTCTCTCTCTCGGTCCCTGTGACTGTATCGGTCCCGCTGTCTCTCTCGGTCCCTGTCTCTCTATCTTACTATCAGTGTCTCTCTCGGTCCCTGTCTCTCTCTCAGTCCCTGTGTCTCTCTCTCACCCCATGTCTCTCTCTGTCCCGGAGTCTCTCTCGGTCCCTGTCTCTCTCACGGTCCCTGTCACTCTCTCAGTCCCTGTGTCTCACTCGGTCCCTGTCTCCCTCTCGGTCCCTGTGCCTCTCTCTCAGACACTGTGTCTCTCTCTTGGTCCCTGTGTCTCTCTCAGTCCCTGTGTCCCTCTCGGTCCCTGTGTCCTCACTCTCGGTCCCTGTGTCTCTCTCTCCATCCCTGTGTCTCTCTCTCGGTCCCTGTGTCTCTCTCTCGGTCCCTGTGTCTCTCTCGGTCCCGATGTCTCTCTCGGTCCCTGTGTCTCTCTCTCGGTCCCTGTGTCTCTCTCTGGGTCCCTGTGTCTCACTCGGTCCCTGTCTCTCTCTGGGTCCCTGTGTCTCACTCGGTCCCTGTCTCTCTCTCGGTCCCTGTGTCTCTCTCGGTCACTATGTCTCTCTTGGTCCCTGTGTCTCTCTCTTGGTCACTGTGTCTCACTCGGTCCCTGTATTTCTCACTCGGTACCTGACTCTGTCTCGGTCCCTGTGTCTCTCTCGATCCCTGTGTCTCTCTCGGTCCCTGTCTCTCTCAGTCCCTGTGTCTCCCTCTCGGTCCCTGTGTCTCTCTCGGTCCCTGTGTCTTACTCGGTCCCTGTGTCTCTCTCGGTCCCTGTCTCTCTCAGTCCCTGTGTCTCCCTCTCGGTCCCCTGTGTCTCTCTCGGTCCCTGTGTCTTACTCGGTCCCTGTGACTCTCTCAGTCCCTGTCTCTCTCTCAGAGTCTGAGTCTCTCTCTCGGTCCCTGTCTCTCTCTCGGTCCCTGTGTCTGACTCGGTCTCTGTGACTCTCTCAGTCCCTGTCTCTCTCTCAGTCTCTGAGTCTCTCTCTCGGTCCCTCTCTCTTTCTCGGTCCCTGTCTCTCTCTCTCTTGCTCTCTGCGTCTCTCTCGGTCCCTGTGTCTCACTTTGTCCCTGTCTCTCTCTCGGTCACTGTGTCTCTCTCTCGGTCCCTGTGTCTCTCTCGGTCGCTGTGTCTCACTCGGTCCCAGTGTCTCACTCGGTCCCTGTGTCTCTCTCGGTCCCTGTGTCTCTCTCTCACCCCTGTGTCTCTCTCGGTCCCGATGTCTCTCTCGGTCCCTGTGTCTCACTTTGTCCCTGTCTCTCTCTCGGTCCCTGTGTCTCTCTCTCGGTCCCTGTGTCTCTCTCTCAGTCCCTGTGTCTCTCTCTCGGTCCCTGTCTCTCTCTCGGTCCCTGTGTCTCTTTTGGTCCCTGTGTCTCTCTCGGTCCCTGTGTCTCTCTCTCGGTCCCTGTGTATCTCTCTGTCGGTCCCTGTGTCTCTCTCGGTCCCTGTCTCTCTCTCAGTCCCTGTGTCTCTCTCTCGGTCCCTGTCTCTCTCTCGGTCCCTGTGTCTCTCTCGGTCCCTGTCTCTCTCTCAGTCCCTGTGTCTCTCTCTCAGTCCCTGTGTCTCTCTCGGTCCCTGTGACTCTCTCGGTCCCTGTGTCTCTCTCGGTCCCTGTGTCTCTCTCGGTCCCCTGTCTCTCTCTCAGTCCCTGTGTCTCTCTCGGTCCCTGTCTCTCTCTCAGTCCCTGTGTCTCTCTCTCGGTCCCTGTCTCTCTCTCGGTCCCTGTCTCTCTCTCAGTCCCTGTGTCTCTCTCGGTCCCTGTGACCTCTCTCGTCCCTGTGTCTCTCTCGGTCCCTGTGTCTCTCTCGGTCCCTGTCTCTCTCTCAGTCCCTGTGTCTCTCTCGGTCCCTGTCTCTCTCTCAGTCCCTGTGTCTCTCTCTCGGTCCCTGTCTCTCTCTCGGTCCCTGTCTCTCTCTCGGTCCCTGTCTCTCTCTCGGTCCCTGTCTCTCTCTCAGTCCCTGTGTCTCTCTCGGTCCCTGTGCTTCTCTCTCGGTCCCTGTGACTCTCTCGGTCCCGCTGTCTCTCTCGGTCCCTGTCTCTCTATCTTACTATCTGTGTCTCTCTCGGTCCCTGTCTCTCTCTCAGTCCCTGTGTCTCTCTCTCACCCCATGTCTCTCTCTGTCCCGGAGTCTCTCTCGGTCCCTGTCTCTCTCACGGTCCCTGTCACTCTCTCAGTCCCTGTGTCTCACTCGGTCCCTGTCTCCCTCTCGGTCCCTGTGCCTCTCTCTCAGACCCTGTGTCTCTCTCAGTCCCTGTTTCTCTCTCTCAGTCCCTGTGTCTCTCTCGGTCCCTGTGTCTCACTCTCGGTCCCTGTGTCTCTCTCTCCATCCCTGTGTCTCTCTCTCGGTCCCTGTGTCTCTCTCAGTCCCTGTGTCTCTCTCGGTCCCTGTGTCTCACTCTCGGTCCCTGTGTCTCTCTCTCCATCCCTGTGTCTCTCTCTCGGTCCCTGTGTCTCTCTCTCGGTCCCTGTGTCTCACTCGGTCCCTGTATTTCTCTCTCGGTCCCTGTCTCTCTCTCAGTCCCTGTGTCTCTCTCTCGGTCCCTGTGTCTCTCTCGGTCCCTGTGTCTTACTCGGTCCCTGTGACTCTCTCAGTCCCTGTCTCTCTCTCAGTCTCTGAGTCTCTCTCTCGGTCCCTGTCTCTCTCTCGGTCCCTGTGTCTCACTCGGTCCCTGTGACTCTCTCAGTCCCTGTCTCTTTCTCGGTCCCTGTCTCTCTCTCTCGGTCCCTGTGTCTCTCCCCTTGCTCTCTGCGTCTCTCTCGGTCCCTGTGTCTCACTTTGTCCCTGTCTCTCTCTCGGTCACTGTGTCTCTCTCTCGGTCCCTGTCTCTCTCTCGGTCGCTGTGTCTCTTTTGGTCCCGGTGTCTCTCTCGGTCCCTGTCTCTCTCTCAGTCCCTGTGTCTCTTTCTCGGTCCCTGTGTCTCTCTCTCGGTCCCTGTGTCTCTCCCTTGCTCCCCTGTGTCTCTCTCGGTCCCTGTGTCTCGCTCTCGGTCCCTGTGTCTTTCTCTCGGTCCCTGTGTCTCTCTCTCGGTCCCTGTCTCTCTCTCGGTCCTGTATCTCTCTGTCGGTCCCCTGTGTCTCTCTCGGTCACTGTGTCTCACTCGGTCCCTGTGTCTCTCTCTGTCCCTGTGTCTCTCTCTCACACCCCTGTGTCTCTCTCAGTCCTGGTGACTCTCTCGGTCCCTGTGTCTCTCTCTCGGTCCCTGTGTCTCTCTCGATCCCTGTGTCTCTCTCGGTCGCTATGTCTCTCGCGGTCCCTGTGTCTCTCTCTCGGTCACTGTGTCTCACTCGGTCCCTGTCTCCCTCTCGGTCCCGTTGCCTCTCTCTAAGACTCTGTGTCTCTATCTTGGTCCCTGTGTCTCTCTCGGTCGCAGTCTCTCTCTCTCGGTCCTGGTGACTCTCTCGGTCCCTGTGTCTCTCTCTCTCTGTCCCTGTGTCACTCACTCGGACCCTGTTTCTCTCTCAGTCCCTGTGTCTCTCTCGGTCCCTGTGTCTCTCTCTCTCCATCCCTGTGTCTCTCTCTCGGTCCCTGTGTCTCTCTCGGTCGCTGTGTCTCACTCGGTCCCTGTGTCTCTCTCGGTCCCTGTGTCTCTCTCTCACCCATGTCTCTCTCGGTCCCGATGTCTCTCTCGGTCCCTGTGTCTCTCTCTCGGTCCCTGTGTCTCTCTCTGGGTCCCTGTGTCTCACTCGGTCCCAGTCTCTCTCTCTGTCTCTGTGTCTCTCTCTTGGTCACTGTGTCTCTCCGTCGATCCCTGTGTGTCTCTCTCGGTCCCTGTCTCTCTCTCTCGGTCACGGTGTCTCACTTGGTCCCTGTGTCTCTCTCTTGGTCCCTGTGTCTCACTCGGTCCCTGTATTTCTCACTCGGTACCTGTCTCTGTCTCGGTCCCTGTGTCTCGCTCAATCCCTGTGACTCTCTCGGTCCCTGTGTCTCTCTCTCGGTCCCTGTGTCTCTCTCTCTCGGTCCCTGTGACTCGCTCAATCCCTGTGACTCTCTCGGTCCCTGTGTCTCTCTCGGACGCTGTGTCTCTCTTGGTCCCTGTGTCTCTCTCTCGGTCCCTGTGTCTCTCTCGGTCCCTGTGTCTCTCTCAGTCCCTGTCTCTCTCTCAGTCTCTGAATCTCTCTCTCGGTCCCTGTCTCTCTCTCGGTCCCGGTGTCTCTCTCGGTCCCTGTGTCTCTCTCGGTCCCTGTGTCTCTCTCTCGGTCCCTATGTCTCTCTCTCGGTCCCCTGTCTCTCTCTCGGTCCTTGTGACTCTCTCGGTCCCGCTGTCTCTCTCGGTCCCTGTCTGTCTATCTTACTATCTGTGTCTCTCTCGGTCCCTGTCTCTCTCTCATTCCCTGTGTCTCTCTTTCACCCCATGTCTCTCTCTGTCCCGGAGTCCTCTCTCGGTCCCTGTCTCTCTCACGGTCCCTGTCACTCTCTCAGTCCCTGTGTCTCACTCGGTCCCTGTCTCCCTCTCGGTCCCTGTGCCTCTCTCTAAGACCCTGTGTCTCTCTCTTGGTCCCTGTGTCTCTCTCAGTCCCTGTGTCTCTCTCGGTCCCTGTGTCTCTCTCGGTCCCGATGTCTCTCTCGGTCCCTGTGTCTCTCTCTCGGTCCCTGTGTCTCTCTCTGGGTCCCTGTGTCTCACTCGGTCCCTGTCTCTCTCTCGGTCCCTGTGTCTCTCTCTTGGTCACTGTGTCTCTCTCTGTCGGTCCCTCTGTCTCTCTCTCGGTCCCTGTCTCTCTCTCTCGGTCACTATGTCTCTCTTGGTCCCTGTGTCTCTCTCGGTCCCGGTGTCTCTTTCTCGGTCCCTGTCTCTCTCTCTCTTGCTCTCTGCGTCTCTCTCGGTCCCTGTGTCTCACTTTGTCCCTGTCTCTCTCTCGGTCACTGTGTCTCGCTCTCGGTCCCTGTCTCTCTCTCAGTCCCTGTGTCTCTTTCTCGGTCCCTGTGTCTCTCTCTCGGTCCCTGTGTCTTTCTCTCGGTCCCTGTGTCTCACTCGGTCCCTGTGTCTCTCTCTGTCCCTGTGTCTCTCTCTCACCCCTGTGTCTCTCTCGGTCCCGGTGTCTCTCTCGGTCCCTGTGTCTCTCTCGGTCCCTGTGTCTCTCTCTCGGTCCCTGTCTCTCTCTCGGTCCCTGTATCTCTCTGTCGGTCCCTGTGTCTCTCTCGGTCACTGTGTCTCACTCGGTCCCTGTGTCTCTCTCTGTCCCTGTGTCTCTCTCTCACACCCCTGTGTCTCTCTCGGTCCCGGTGTCTCTCTCGGTCCCTGTGTCTCTCTCTCTCGGTCCCTGTGTCTCTCTCGATCCCTGTGTCTCTCTCGGTCTGTGTCTCTCTCTCAGTCCCTATGTCTCTCTCTCGGTCCCTGTCTCTCTCTCGGTCCCTGTGACTCTCTCGGTCCCGCTGTCACTCTCGGTCCCTGTCTCTCTATCTTACTATCTGTGTCTCTCTCGGTCCCTGTCTCTCTCTCAGTCCCTGTGTCTCTCTCTCACCCCATGTCTCTCTCTGTCCCGGAGTCTCTCTCGGTCCCTGTCTCTCTCACGGTCCCTGTCACTCTCTCAGTCCCTGTGTCTCACTCGGTCCCTGGCTCCCTCTCGGTCCCTGTGCCTCTCTCTAAGACCCTGTGTCTCTCTCTTGGTCCCTGTGTCTCTCTCAGTCCCTGTGTCTCTCTCGGTCCCTGTGTCTCACTCTCGGTCCCTGTGTCTCTCTCTCGGTCCCTGTGTCTCTCTCTCGGTCCTGTGTCTCACTCGGTCCCTGTCTCTCTCTCGGTCCCTGTGTCTCTCTCTTGGTCACTGTGTCTCTCTCTCAGTCCCTCTGTCTCTCTCTCGGTCCCTGTCTCTCTCTCTCGGTCACTATGTCTCACTTGGTCCCTGTGTCTCTCTCTTGGTCACTGTGTCTCTCTCTCGGTCCCTGTGTCTCTCTCTCGGTCCCTGTGTCTCCCTCGGTCCCTGTGACTCGCTCAATCCCTGTGTCTCTCTCTCGGTCCCTGTGTCTCACTCGGTCCCTGTGTCTCCCTCTCGGTCCCTGTGTCTCTCTCGGTCCCTGTGTCTCTCTCGGTCCCTGTGTCTCTCTCGGTCCCTGTGTCTCTCTCTCGGTCTCTGTGTCTCTCTCTCACCCCTGTGTCTCTCTCTGTCCCGGTGTCTCTCTCGGTCCGTCTCTCTCACGGTCCCTGTCACTTTCTCAGTCCCTGTGTCTCACTCGGTCCCTGTCTCTCTCTCGGTCCCTGTGTCTCTCTCGGTCCCAGTCTCTCTCTCTCGGTCCTGGTGTCTCTCTCGATCCCTGTGTCTCTCTCTCTGTCCCTGTGTCACTCACTCGGACCCTGTTTCTCTCTCAGTCCCTGTGTCTCTCTCGGTCCCTGTGTCTCTCTCTCCATCCCTGTGTCTCTCTCTCGGTCCCTGTGTCTCTCTCGGTCGCTGTGTCTCACTCGGTCCCTCTGTCTCTCTTGGTCCCTGTGTCTCTCTCTCACACCCCTATGTCTCTCTCGGTCCCGATGTCTCTCTCGGTACCTGTGTCTCTCTCTCGGTCCCTGTGTCTCTCTCTGGTTCCCAGTGTCTCACTCGGTCCCTGTGTCTCTCTCGGTCGCTGTGTCTCACTCGGTCCATGTGTCTCTCTCGGTCCCTGTGTCTCTCTCTCACCCCTGTGTCTCTCTCGGTCCCGATGTCTCTCTCGGTCCCTGTGTCTCTCTCTCTGTCTCTGTGTCTCTCTCTTGGTCACTGTGTCTCTCCGTCGGACCCTGTGTCTCTCTCTCGGTCCCTGTCTCTCTCTCTCTCGGTCACGGTGTCTCTCTTGGTCCCTGTGTCTCTCTCTTGGTCCCTGTGTCTCACTCGGTCCCTGTATTTCTCACTCGGTACCTGTCTCTGTCTTGGTCCCTGTGTCTCGCTCAATCCCTGTGACTCTCTCGGTCCCTGTGACTCTCTCTCGGTCTCTGTGTCTCTCTCTCTCGGTCCCGATGTCTCTCTCGGTCCCTGTGTCTCTCTCTCGGTCCCTGTGTCTCTCTCTGGTTCCCAGTGTCTCACTCGGTCCCTGTGTCTCTCTCGGTCGCTGTGTCTCTCTCGGTCCCTGTGTCTCTCTCGGTCCCGATGTCTCTCTCGGTCCCTGTCTCTCTCTCTCTTGCTCTCTGCGTCTCTCTCGGTCCCTGTGTCTCACTTTGTCCCTGTCTCTCTCTCGGTCACTGTGTCTCGCTCTCGGTCCCTGTGTCTCTCTCTCGGTCCCTATGTCTCTCTATCGGTCCCTGTCTCTCTCTCGGTCCCTGTGTCTCTTTCTCGGTCCCTGTGTCTCTCTCTCGGTCCCTGTGTCTCTCCCTTGCTCCCTGTGTCTCTCTCGGTCCCTGTGTCTCGCTCTCGGTCCCTTTGTCTTTCTCTCGGTCCCTGTGTCTCTCTCTCGGTCCCTGTCTCTCTCTCGGTCCCTGTATCTCTCTGTCGGTCCCTGTGTCTCTCTCTCGGTCACTGTGTCTCACTCGGTCCCTGTGTCTCTCTCTGTCCCTGTGTCCTCTCTCTCACACCCCTGTGTCTCTCTCGGTCCCGGTGTCTCTCTCGGTCCCTGTGTCTCTCTCTCGGTCCCTGTGTCTCTCTCAATCCCTGTGTCTCTCTCGGTCCCTGTCTCTCTCTCAGTCCCTATGTCTCTCTCTCAGGTCCCTGTCTCTCTCTCGGTCCCTGTGACTCTCTCGGTCCCGCTGTCTCTCTCGGTCCCTGTCTCTCTATCTTACTATCTGTGTCTCTCTCGGTCCCTGTCTCTCTCTCAGTCCCTGTGTCTCTCTCTCACCCCATGGTCTCTCTCTGTCCCGGAGTCTCTCTCGGTCCCTGTCTCTCTCACGGTCCCCTGTCACTCTCTCAGTCCCCTGTGTCTCACTCGGTCCCTGTCTCCCTCTCGGTCCCTGTGCCTCTCTCTCAGACCCTGTGTCTCTCTCTTCGTCCCTGTGTCTCTCTCAGTCCCTGTGTCTCTCTCGGTCCCTGTGTCTCACTCTCGGTCCCTGTGTCTCTCTCTCCATCCCTGTGTCTCTCTCTCGGTCCCTGTGTCTCTCTCTCGGTCCCTGTGTCTCTCTCGGTCCCGATGTCTCTCTCGGTCCCTGTGTCTCTCTCTCGGTCCCTGTGTCTCTCTCTGGGTCCCAGTGTCTCACTCGGTCCCTGTCTCTCTCTGGGTCCCTGTGTCTCACTCGGTCCCTGTCTCTCTCTCGGTCCCTGTGTCTCTCTCGGTCACTATGTCTCTCTTGGACCCTGTGTCTCTCTCTCGGTCCCTGTGTCTCTCTCTGGGTCCCTGTGTCTCACTCGGTCCCTGTCTCTCTCTCGGTCCCTGTGTCTCTCTCTTGGTCACTGTGTCTCTCTCTGTCGGTCCCTCTGTCTCTCTCTCGGTCCCAGTCTCTCTCTCTCGGTCACTATGTCTCTCTTGGTCCCTGTGTCTCTCTCGGTCCCGGTGTCTCTTTCTCGGTCCCTGTCTCTCTCTCTCTTGCTCTCTGCGTCTCTCTCGGTCCCTGTGTCTCACTTTGTCCCTGCTCTCTCTCGGTCACTGTGTCTCGCTCTCGGTCCCTGTCTCTCTCTCAGTCCCTGTGTCCTCTTTCTCGGTCCCCTGTGTCTCTCTCTCGGTCCCTGTGTCTTCTCTCGGTCCCTGTGTCTCACTCGGTCCCTGTGTCTCTCTCTGTCCCTGTGTCTCTCTCTCACCCCTGTGCTCTCTCGGTCCCGGTGTCTCTCTCGGTCCCTGTGTCTCTCTCGGTCCCTGTGTCTCTCTCTCGGTCCCTGTGTCTCTCTCTGGGTCCCTGTGTCTCACTCGGTCCCTGTCTCTCTCTCGGTCCCTGTGTCTCTCTCTCTTGGTCACTGTGTCTCTCTCTGTCGGTCCCTCTGTCTCTCTCTCGGTCCCTGTCTCTCTCTCTCTCGGTCACTATGTCTCTCTTGGTCCCTGTGTCTCTCTCGGTCCCGGTGTCTCTTTCTCGGTCCCTGTCTCTCTCTCTCTCTTGCTCTCTGCGTCTCTCTCGGTCCCTGTGTCTCACTTTGTCCCTGTCTCTCTCTCGGTCACTGTGTCTCGCTCTCGGTCCCTGTCTCTCTCTCAGTCCCTGTGTCTCTTTCTCGGTCCCTGTGTCTCTCTCTCGGTCCCTGTGTCTTTCTCTCGGTCCCTGTGTCTCACTCGGTCCCTGTGTCTCTCTCTGTCCCTGTGTCTCTCTCGGTCCCTGTGTCTCTCTCTCGGTCCCTGTCTCTCTCTCGGTCCCTGTATCTCTCTGTCGGTCCCTGTGTCTCTCTCGGTCCACTGTGTCTCACTCGGTCCCTGTGTCTCTCTCTGTCCCTGTGTCTCTCTCTCACACCCCTGTGTCTCTCTCGGTCCCGGTGTCTCTCTCGGTCCCTGTGTCTCTCTCTCGGTCCCTGTGTCTCTCTCGATCCCTGTGTCTCTCTCGGTCTGTGTCTCTCTCTCAGTCCCTATGTCTCTCTCTCGGTCCCTGTCTCTCTCTCGGTCCCTGTGACTCTCTCGGTCCCGCTGTCACTCTCGGTCCCTGTCTCTCTATCTTACTATCTGTGTCTCTCTCGGTCCCTGTCTCTCTCTCAGTCCCTGTGTCTCTCTCTGCACCCATGTCTCTCTCTGTCCCGGAGTCTCTCTCGGTCCCTGTCTCTCTCACGGTCCTGCACTCTCTCAGTCCCTGTGTCTCACTCGGTCCCTGGCTCCCTCTCGGTCCCTGTGCCTCTCTCTAAGACCCTGTGTCTCTCCCTTGGTCCCTGTGTCTCTCTCAGTCCCTGTTGTCTCTCTCGGTCCCTGTGTCTCACTCTCGGTCCCTGTGTCCTCTCTCTCGGTCCCTGTGTCTCTCTCTCGGTCCCTGTGTCTCACTCGGTCCCTGTCTCTCTCTCGGTCCCTGTGTCTCTCTCTTGGTCACTGTGTCTCTCTCTCAGTCCCTCTGTCTCTCTCTCGGTCCCTGTCTCTCTCTCTCGGTCACTATGTCTCACTTGGTCCCTGTGTCTCTCTCTTGGTCACTGTGTCTCTCTCTCGGTCCCTGTGTCTCTCTCTCGGTCCCTGTGTCTCCCTCGGTCCCTGTGACTCGCTCAATCCCTGTGTCTCTCTCTCGGTCCCTGTGTCTCACTCGGTCCCTGTGTCTCCCTCTCGGTCTCTGTGTCTCTCTCGGTCCCTGTGTCTCTCTCGGTCCCTGTGTCTCTCTCGGTCCCTGTGTCTCTCTCTCTCGGTCTCTGTGTCTCTCTCTCACCCCTGTGTCTCTCTCTGTCCCGGTGTCTCTCTCGGTCCGTCTCTCTCACGGTCCCTGTCCACTTTCTCAGTCCCTGTGTCTCACTCGGTCCCCTGTCTCTCTCTCGGTCCCTGTGTCTCTCTCGGTCCCAGTGTCTCTCTCTCTGTCCCTGTGTCACTCACTCGGACCCTGTTTCTCTCTCAGTCCCTGTGTCTCTCTCGGTCCCTGTGTCTCTCTCTCCATCCCTGTGTCTCTCTCTCGGTCCCTGTGTCTCTCTCGGTCGCTGTGTCTCACTCGGTCCCTCTGTCTCTCTTGGTCCCTGTGTCTCTCTCTCACACCCCTATGTCTCTCTCGGTCCCGATGTCTCTCTCTCGGTACCTGTGTCTCTCTCTCTCGGTCCCTGTGTCTCTCTCTGGTTCCCAGTGTCTCCACTCGTCCCTGTGTCTCTCTCGGTCCGCTGTGTCTCACTCGGTCCATGTGTCTCTCTCGGTCCCTGTGTCTCTCTCTCACCCCTGTGTCTCTCTCGGTCCCGATGTCTCTCTCGGTCCCTGTGTCTCTCTCTCTGTCTCTGTGTCTCTCTCTGGTCACTGTGTCTCTCCGTCGGACCCTGTGTCTCTCTCTCGGTCCCTGTCTCTCTCTCTCTCGGTCACGGTGTCTCTCTTGGTCCCTGTGTCTCTCTCTTGGTCCCTGTGTCTCACTCGGTCCCTGTATTTCTCACTCGGTACCTGTCTCTGTCTTGGTCCCTGTGTCTCGCTCAATCCCTGTGACTCTCTCGGTCCCTGTGACTCTCTCTCGGTCTCTGTGTCTCTCTCTCTCGGTCCCGATGTCTCTCTCGGTCCCTGTGTCACTCTCTCGGTCCCTGTGTCTCTCTCTGGTTCCCAGTGTCTCACTCGGTCCCTGTGTCTCTCTCGGTCGCTGTGTCTCTCTCGGTCCCTGTGTCTCTCTCGGTCCCGATGTCTCTCTCGGTCCCCTGTCTCTCTCTCTCTTGCTCTCTGCGTCTCTCTCGGTCCCTGTGTCTCACTTTGTCCCTGTCTCTCTCTCGGTCACTGTGTCTCGCTCTCGGTCCCTGTGTCTCTCTCTCGGTCCCTATGTCTCTCTCTCGGTCCCTGTCTCTCTCTCGGTCCCTGTGTCTCTTTCTCGGTCCCTGTGTCTCTCTCTCGGTCCCTGTGTCTCTCCCTTGCTCCCTGTGTCTCTCTCGGTCCCTGTGTCTCGCTCTCGTCCCTTTGTCTTTCTCTCGGTCCCTGTGTCTCTCTCTCGGTCCCTGTCTCTCTCTCGGTCCCTGTATCTCCTCTGTCGGTCCCTGTGTCTCTCTCTCGGTCACTGTGTCTCACTCGGTCCCTGTGTCTCTCTCTGTCCCTGTGTCTCTCTCTCACACCCCTGTGTCTCTCTCGGTCCCGGTGTCTCTCTCGGTCCCTGTGTCTCTCTCTCGGTCCCTGTGTCTCTCTCGATCCCTGTGTCTCTCTCGGTCCCTGTCTCTCTCTCAGTCCCTATGTCTCTCTCTCAGTCCCTGTCTCTCTCTCGGTCCCTGTGACTCTCTCGGTCCCGCTGTCTCTCTCGGTCCCTGTCTCTCTATCTTACTATCTGTGTCTCTCTCGGTCCCTGTCTCTCTCTCAGTCCCTGTGTCTCTCTCTCACCCCATGTCTCTCTCTGTCCCGGAGTCTCTCTCGGTCCCTGTCTCTCTCACGGTCCCTGTCACTCTCTCAGTCCCTGTGTCTCACTCGGTCCCTGTCTCCCTCTCGGTCCCTGTGCCTCTCTCTCAGACCCTGTGTCTCTCTCTTCGTCCCTGTGTCTCTCTCAGTCCCTGTGTCTCTCTCGGTCCCTGTGTCTCACTCTCGGTCCCTGTGTCTCTCTCTCCATCCCTGTGTCTCTCTCTCGGTCCTGTGTCTCTCTCTCGGTCCCTGTGTCTCTCTCGGTCCCGATGTCTCTCTCGGTCCCTGTGTCTCTCTCTCGGTCCCTGTGTCTCTCTCTGGGTCCAGTGTCTCACTCGGTCCCTGTCTCTCTCTGGGTCCCTGTGTCTCACTCGGTCCCTGTCTCTCTCTCGGGTCCCTGTGTCTCTCTCGGTCACTATGTCTCTCTTGGACCCTGTGTCTCTCTCTCAGTCCCTGTGTCTCTCTCTCGGTCCCTGTGTCTCTCTCGGTCCCTGTGTCTTACTCGGTCCCTGTGACTCTCTCAGTCCCTGTCTCTCTCTCAGTGTCTGAGTCTCTCTCTCGGTCCCTGTCTCTCTCTCGGTCCCTGTGTCTTACTCGGTCCCTGTGACTCTCTCAGTCCCCTGTCTCTCTCTCAGTCTCTGAGTCTCTCTCTCGGTCCCTGTCTCTTTCTCGGTCCCTGTCTCTCTCTCTCTTGCTCCTCTGCGTCTCTCTCGGTCCCTGTGTCTCACTTTGTCCCTGTCTCGCTCTCGGTCCCTATGTCTCTTTTGGTCCCGGTGTCTCTCTCGGTCCCTGTCTCTCTATCTTACTCTCTGTGTCTCTCTCGGTCCCGTCTCTCTCTCAGTCCCTGTGTCTCTTTTCTCGGTCCCTGTGTCTCTCTCTCGGTCCCTGTGTCTCTCTCTCGGTCCTGTCTCTCTCTCAGTCCCTCTGTCTCTCTCTCGGTCCCTGTCTCTCTCTCGGTCCCTGTCTCTCTCTCTCTTGCTCTCTGCGTCTCTCTCGGTCCCTGTGTCTCACTTTGTCCCTGTCTCTCTCTCGGTCACTGTGTCTCTCTCTCGGTCCCTGTGTCTCACTCGGTCCCTGTGTCTCTCTCGGTCGCTGTGTCTCACTCGGTCCCTGTGTCTCTCTCGGTCCCTGTGTCTCTCTCGGTCCCTGTGTCTCACTTTGTCCCTGTCTCTGTCTCGGTCACTGTGTCTCGCTCTCGGTCCCTGTGTCTCTCTCTCGGTCCCTGTGTCTCTCTCTCAGTCCCTCTGTCTCTCTCTCGGTCCCTGTCTCTCTCTCGGTCCCTGTGTCTCTCTTGGTCCCTGTCTGTTTATCTTACTCTCTGTGTTTCTCTCGGTCCCTGTCTCTCTCTCAGTCCCTGTGTCTCTTTCTCGTTCCCTGTGTCTCTCTTCGGTCCCTGTGTCTCTCCCTTGCTCCCTGTGTCTCTCTCGGTTCCCTGTGTCTCGCTCATCGGTCCCTTTGTCTTTCTCTCGGTCCCTGTGTCTCTCTCTCGGTCTCCTGTCTCTCTCTCGGTCCTGTATCTCTCTGTTGGTCCCTGTGTCTCTCTCGGTCACTGTGTCTCACTCGGTCCCTGTGTCTCTCTCTGTCCCTGTGTCTCTCTCTCACACCCCTGTGTCTATCTCGGTCCCGGTGTCTCTCTGGGGTCCCTGTGTCTCTCTCTCGGTCCCTGTGTCTCTCTCGATCCCTGTGTCTCTCTCGGTCCCTGTCTCTCTCTCAGTCCCTATGTCTCTCTCTCGGTCCGTCCCTGTCTCTCTCTCGGTCCCTGTGACTCTCTCGGTCCCGCTGTCTCTCTCGGTCCCTGTCTCTCTATCTTACTATCTGTGTCTCTCTCGGGTCCCTGTCTCTCTCTCAGTCCCTGTGTCTCTCTCTCACCCCATGTCTCTCTCTGTCCCGGAGTCTCTCTCGGTCCCTGTCTCTCTCACGGTCCCTGTCACTCTCTCAGTCCCTGTGTCTCACTCGGTCCCTGTCTCCCTCTCGGTCCCTGTGCCTCTCTCTCAGACCCTGTGTCTCTCTCTTGGTCCCTGTGTCTCTCTCAGTCCCTGTGTCTCTCTCGGTCCCTGTGTCTCACTCTCGGTCCCTGTGTCTCTCTCTCCATCCCTGTGTCTCTCTCTCGGTCCCTGTGTCTCTCTCTCGGTCCCTGTGTCTCTCTCTCAGTCCCTCTGTCTCTCTCTCGGTCCCTGTCTCTCTCTCGGTCCCTGTGTCTCTCTTGGTCCCTGTCTGTTTATCTTACTCTCTGTGTTTCTCTCGGTCCCTGTCTCTCTCTCAGTCCTGTGTCTCTTTCTCGTTCCTGTGTCTCTCTCTCGGTCCCTGTGTCTCGCTCTCGGTCCTTTGTCTTTCTCTCGGTCCCTGTGTCTCTCTCTCGGTCCCTGTCTCTCTCTCGGTCCCTGTATCTCTCTGTTGGTCCCTGTGTCTCTCTCGGTCACTGTGTCTCACTCGGTCCCTGTGTCTCTCACTCGGTCCCTGTCTCTCTCTCTGTCTCTGTGTCTCTCTCTTGGTCACTGTGTCTCTCCGTCGGTCCCTGTGTCTCTCTCTCGGTCCCTGTCTCTCTCTCTCGGTCACGGTGTCTCTCTTGGTCCCTGTGTCTCTCTCTTGGTCCCTGTGTCTCACTCGGTCCCTGTATTTCTCACTCGGTACCTGTCTCTGTCTCGGTCCCTGTGTCTCGCTCAATCCCTGTGACTCTCTCGGTCCCTGTGTCTCTCTCTCTCGGTCCCTGTGACTCGCTCAATCCCTGTAACTCTCTCGGTCCCTGTGTCTCACTCGGTACCTGTGAATCTATCTCGGTCCCTGTGTCTCTCTCTAGGTCCCTGTGTCTCTCTCTCGGTCCCAGTGTCTCTCTCGGTCCCTGTGTCTCTCTCTCAGTCCCTGTGTCTCTCTCTCGGTCCCTGTGTCTCTCTCGGTCCCTGTGTATCTCTCGGACGCTGTGTCTCTCTCGGTCCCTGTGTCTCTCTCTCGGTCCCTGTGTCTCTCTCGGTCCCTGTGTCTTACTCGGTTCCTGTGACTCTCTCAGTCCCTGTCTCTCTCTCAGTCTCTGAATCTCTCTCTCGGTCCCTGTCTCTCTCTCGGTCCCTGTGTCTCTCTCGGTCCCGGTGTCTCTCTCGGTCCCTGTGTCTCTCTCGGTCCCTGTCTCTCTCTCTCTCGGTCCCTGTGTCTCTCTCTCGGTCCCTGTGTCTCTCTCTCGGTCCCTGTGTCTCCCTCGGTCCCTGTGACTCGCTCAATCCCTGTGTCTCTCTCTCGGTCCCTGTGTCTCACTCGGTCCCTGTGTCTCTCTCTCGGGTCCCTGTGTCTCTCTCGGTCCCTGTGTCTCTCTCTCGGTCTCTGTGTCTCTCTCTCACCCCTGTGTCTCTCTCTGTCCCGGTGTCTCTCTCGGTCCGTCTCTCTCACGGTCCCTGTCACTTTCTCAGTCCCTGTGTCTCACTCGGTCCCTGTCTCCCTCTCGGTCCCTGTGCCTCTCTCTAAGATTCTGTGACTCTATCTCGGTCCCTGTGTCTCTCTCGGTCCCTGTGTCTCTCTCTCGGTCCCTGTGTCTCTCTCGGTCCCTGTCTCTCTCTCAGTCCCTGTGTCTCTCTCTCGGTCCCTGTGTCTCTCTCTCGTTCCCTGTGTCTCTCTCGGTCCCTGTGTCTCTCTCTCGTTCCCTGTGTCTCTCTCTCGGTCCCTGTGTCTCTCTCGGTCCCTGTGTCTCTCTCGGACGCTGTGTCTCTCTCGGTCCCTGTGTCTCTCTCTCGGTCCCTGTGTCTCTCTCGGTCCCTGTGTCTTACTCGGTTCCTGTGACTCTCTCAGTCCCTGTCTCTCTCTCAGTCTCTGAATCTCTCTCTCGGTCCCTGTCTCTCTCTCGGTCCCTGTGTCTCTCTCGGTCCCGGTGTCTCTCTCGGTCCCTCTGTCTCTCTCGGTCCCTGTGTCTCTCTCTCGGTCACTGTGTCTCGCTCTCAGTCCCTGTGTCTCTCTCTCGGACCCTATGTCTCTCTCTCGGCCCCTGTCTCTCTCTCGTTCCCTGTGACTCTCTCGGTCCCGCTGTCTCTCTCGGTCCCTGTCTTTCTATCTTACTATCTGTGTCTCTCTCGGTCCCTGTCTCTCTCTCAGTCCGTGTGTCTCTCTCTCACCCCATGTCTCTCTCTGTCCCGGTGTCTCTCTCGGTCCCTGTCTCTCTCACGGTCCCTGTCACTCTCTCAGTCCCTGTGTCTCACTCGGTCCCTGTCTCCCTCTCGGTCCCTGTGCCTCTCTCTAAGACCCTGTGTCTCTCTCTCTTGGTCCCTGTGCCTCTCTCTAAGACCCTGTGTCTCTCTCTCTTGGTCCCTATGTCTCTCTCAGTCCCTGTCTCTCTCTCGGTCCCTGTGTCTCTCCCTCGGTCCCTGTGTCTCTCTCGGTCCCGATGTCTCTCTCGGTCCCTGTGTCTCTCTCTCGGTCCCTGTGTCTCTCTCTTGGTCACTGTGTCTCTCTGTCGGTCACGGTGTCTCTCTTGGTCCCTGTGTCTCTCTCTCGGTCCCTGTGTCTCTCTCGGTCCCTGTGTCTTACTCGGTCCCTGTGACTCTCTCAGTCCCTGTCTCTCTCTCAGTCTCTGAGTCTATCTCTCGGTCCCTGTCTCTCTCTCGGTCCCTGTGTCTCTCTCTCTCGGTCCCTGTGTCTCTCGCTCGGTCACTGTGTCTCTCTCGGTCCCCGGTGTCTCTCTCTCGGTCCCTGTGTCTCTCTCTCGGTCACTGTGTCTCTCTCGGTCCCTGTGTCTCTCTCTCGGTCCCTGTGTCTCTCTCGTTCCCGGTGTCTCTTTCTCGGTCCCTGTCTCTCTCTCTCTTGCTATCTGCCTCTCTCTCGGTCCCTGTGTCTCACTTTGTCCCTGTCTCTCTCTCTCGGTCACTGTGTCTCTCTCTCGGTCCCTGTGTCTCTCTCTCGGTCCCTATGTCTCTCTCTCGGTCCCTGTCTCTCTCTCAGTCCCTGTGTCTCTCTCTCGGTCACTGTCTCGCTCTCAGTCCCTGTGTCTCTCTCTCGGTCCCTATGTCTCTCTCTCAGTCCCTGTCTCTCTCTCAGTCCCTGTGTCTCTCTTTCGGTCCCGGTGTCTCTCTCGGTCCCTGTCTCTCTATCTTACTCTCTGTGTCTCTCTCGGTCCCTGTCTCTCTCTCAGTCCCTGTGTCTCTTTCTCGGTCCCTGTGTCTATCTCTCGGTCCCTGTGTCTCTCCCTTGCTCCCTGTGTCTCTCTCGGTCCCTGTGTCTCTCTCTCGGTCCCTGTCTCTCTCTCGGTCCCTGTGTCTCTCTCTCGGTCCCTGTCTCCCTCTCGGTCGCTGTGTCTCTCAAGGTCCCGTTGTCTCTCTCGGTCCCTGTGTCTCTCTCTTGGTCCCTGTGTCTCTCTCAGTCCCTGTGTCTCTCAAGGTCCCGTTGTCTCTCTCGGTCCCTGTGTCTCACTCTCGGTCCCTGTGTCTCTCTCTCGGTCCCTGTGTCTCTCTCTCGGTCCCTGTGTCTCTCTCGGTCCTTGTGTCTCTCTCTCCATCCCTGTGTCTCTCTCTCGGTCCCTGTGTCTCTCTAAGACCCTTTGTCTCTCTCTCACCCCTGTGTCTCTCTCCGTCCCGATGTCTCTCTCGGTCCCTGTGTCTCTCTCTCGGTCCCTGTGTCTCTCTCTGGGTCCCTGTGTCTCACTCGGTCCCTGTCTCTCTCTTGGTCACTGTGTCTCTCTGTCGGTCCCTGTGTCTCTCTCTCGGTCCCTGTGTCTCTCTCTCTCGTTCACTATGTCTCTCTTGGTCCCTATGTCTCCCTCTCGTCCCTGTGTCTCTCTCGGTCCCTGTGTCTCTCTCGGTCCCTGTGTCTCTCACTCGGTCCCTGTCTCTCTCTCTCGGTCCATGTGTCTCTCTCGGTCCCTGTGTGTCACTCGGCCCCTGTGCCTTTCTCGGTCCCTGTGTCTCACTCTGTCCCTGTCTCTCTCTCTCAGTCCCTGTGTCTCTTTCTCGGTCCCTGTGTCTCTCTCTCGGTCCCTGTGTCTCTCTCGGTCCCTGTCTCTCTCTCAGTCCCTGTGTCTCTCTCTCGGTCCCTGTGTCTCTCACTCGTTCCCTGTGTCTCTCTCGGTCCCTTTGTCTCTCTCTCAGTCCCTGTGTATCTCTCTCGGTCCCTGTGTCTCTTTCGGTCGCTGTCTCTCTCTCTTGCTCTCTGTGTCTCTCTCGGTCCCTGTCTCTCTCTCAGTCCCTGTGTCTTTCTCTCGGTCCCTGTGTCTCTCTCGGTCCCTGTGTCTTACTCGGTCCCTGTGACTCTCTAAGTCCCTGTCTCTCTCTCAGTCTCTGAGTCTCTCTCTCGGTCCCTGTCTCTCTCTCGGTCCCTCTGTCTCTCTCGGTCCCTGTGTCTCTCCCTTGCTCCCTGTGTCTCTCTCGATCCCTGTGTCTCGCTCTCGGTCCCTGTGTCTTTCTCTCGGTCCCTGTGTCTCTCTCTCGGTCCCTGTCTCTCTCTTGGTCCCTGTGTCACTCATTCGGTCCCTGTTTCTCTCTCACTCCCTGTGTCTCTCTCTCGGTCCCTGTGTGTCTCCCTCCATCGCTGTGTCTCTCTCTCCATCCCTGTGTCTCTCACTCGGTCCCTGTGTCTCTCTAAGACCCTGTGTCTCACTCGGTCCCTGTGTCTCTCTCTCCGTCCGATGTCTCTCTCGGTCCCTGTGTCTCTCTCTCGGTCCCTGTGTCTCTCTCTGGGTCCCTGTGTCTCACTCGGTCCCTGTCTCTCCTCTCGGTCCCTGTGTCTCTCTGTTGGTCCCTGTGTCTCTCTCTCTCGGTCCCTGTGTCTCTCTCTCTCGTTCACTATGTCTCTCTTGGTCCCTATGTCTCCCTCTCGGGTCCCTGTGTCTCTGTCGGTCCCTGTGTCTCTCTCGGTCCCTGTCTCTCTCTCTCAGTCCCTGTGTCTCTTTCTTGGTCCCTGTGTCTCTCTCTCGGTCCCTGTGTCTCTCTCGGTCCCTGTCTCCCTCTCAGTCCCTGTGTCTCTCTCTCGGTCCCTGTGTCTCTCACTCGTTCCCTGTGTCTCTCTCGGTCCCTGTGTCTCTCTCTCAGTCCCTGTGTCTCTCTCTCGGTCCCTGTGTCTCTCTCAGTCCCTGTGTCTCTCTCTCGGTCCCTGTGTCTTACTCGGTCCCTGTGACTCTCTCAGTCCCTGTCTCTCTCTCAGTCTCTGAGTCTCTCTCTCGGTCCCTGTCTCTCTCTCGGTCCCTGTGTCTCACTCGGTCCCGGTGTCTCTCTCGGTCCCTGTGTCTCTCTCGCGGTCCCCGTGTCTCTCTCGGTTGCGGTGGTCTCTCTCGGTCCCTGTGTCTCTTTCTCGGTCCCTGTCTCTTTCTCTTGCTCTCTGCGTCTCTCTCGGTCCCTGTGTCTCACTTTGTCCCTGTGTCTCTCTCGGTCCCTGTTTCTCTCTCTCGGTCACTGTGTCTCGCTCTCGGTCCCTATGTCTCTCTCTCGGTCCCTATGTCTCTCTCTCGGTCCCTGTCTCTCTCTCGGTCCCTGTGTCTCCTCTCGGTCCCCTGTCTCTCTATCTTGCTCTCTGCGTCTCTCTCGGTCCCTGTGTCTCACTTTCTCCCTGTGTCTCTCTCTCTCAGTCCCTGTGTCTCTTTCTCGGTCCCTGTGTCTCTCTCTCGTCCCTGTTTCTCTCCCTTGCTCCCTGTGTCTCTCTCGGTCCCTGTGTCTCGCTCTCGGTCCCTGTGTCTTTCTCTCGGTCCCTGTGTCTCTCTCTCAGTCCCTGTGTATCTCTCTCGGTCCCTGTGTCTCTCTCAGTCCCTGTGTCTCTCTCTTCGGTCCCTGTGTCTTACTCGGTCCCTGTGACTCTCTCAGTCCCTGTCTCTCTCTCAGTCTCTGAGTCTCTCTCTCGGTCCCTGTCTCTCTCTCGGTCCCTGTGTCTCACTCGGTCCCGGTGTCTCTCTCGGTCCCTGTGTCTCTCTCGTCGGTCCCCGTGTCTCTCTCGGTTTGCGGTGTCTCTCTCGGTCCCTGTGTCTCTTTCTCGGTCCCTGTCTCTCTCTCTTGCTCTCTGCGTCTCTCTCGGTCCCTGTGTCTCACTTTGTCCCTGTGTCTCTCTCGGTCCCTGTTTCTCTCTCTCGGTCACTGTGTCTCGCTCTCGGTCCCTATGTCTCTCTCTCGGTCCCTATGTCTCTCTCTCGGGTCCCTGTCTCTCTCTCGGTCCCTGTGTCTCTCTCGGTCCCTGTCTCTCTATCTTGCTCTCTGCGTCTCTCTCGGTCCCTGTGTCTCACTTCTCCCTGTGTCTCTCTCTCTCAGTCCCTGTGTCTCTTTCTCGGTCCCTGTGTCTCTCTCTCGGTCCCTGTTTCTCTCCCTTGCTCCCTGTGTCTCTCTCGGTCCCTGTGTCTCGCTCTCGGTCCCTGTGTCTTTCTCTCGGTCCCTGTGTCTCTCTCTAGGTCCCTGTCTCTCCTCTCGGTCCCTGTGTCTCTCTCTCAGTCCCTGTGTATCTCTCTCGGTCCCTGTGTCTCTCTCGGTCGCTGTCTCTCTCTCTTGCTCTCTGTGTCTCTCTCGGTCCCTGTCTCTCTCCTCAGTCCTGTGTCTTTCTCTCGGTCCTGTGTCTCTCTCGGTCCCTGTGTCTTACTCGGTCCCTGTGACTCTCTAAGTCCCTGTCTCTCTCTCAGTCTCTGAGTCTCTCTCTCGGTCCCTGTCTCTCTCTCGGTCCCTCTGTCTCTCTCGGTCCCTGTGTCTCTCCCTTGCTCCTGTGTCTCTCTCGATCCCTGTGTCTCGCTCTCGGTCCCTGTGTCTTTCTCTCGGTCCCCTGTCTCTCTCTCGGTCCCTGTGTCTCTCTAGGTCCCGGTGTCTCTCTCGGTCCCTGTGTCTCTCTCTTGGTCCCTGTGTCTCTCTCAGTCCCTGTGTCTCTCTCGGTCCCTGTGTCTCACTCTCAGTCCCTGTGTCTCTCTCTCGGTCCTGTGTCTCTCCTCCATCGCTGTGTCTCTCCTCTCGTCCCTGTGTCTCTCTCGTCCTTGTGTCTCTCTCTCCATCCCTGTGTCTCTCTCTCGGTCCCTGTGTCTCTCTCCGTCCCTGAGTCTCTCTCGGTCCCTGAGTCTCTCTCTCGGTCCCTGTGTCTCTCTCTGGGTCCCTGTGTCTCACTCGGTCCCTGTCTCTCTCTCGGTCCCTGTGTCTCTCTGTTGGTCCCTGTGTCTCTCTCTCGGTCCCTGTGTCTCTCTCTCTCGTTCACTATGTCTCTCTTGGTCCCTGTGTCTCTCTCGGTCCCTGTGTCTCTCACTCGGTCCCTGTCTCTCTCTCTCGGTCCATGTGTCTCTCTCTCGGTCCCTGTGTGTCACTCGGCCCCTGTGTCTTTCTCGGTCCCTGTGTCTCACTCTGTCCCTGTCTCTCTCTCTCAGTCCCTGTGTCTCTTTCTCGGTCCCTGTGTCTCTCTCCTCGGTCCCTGTGTCTCTCTCGGTCCCAGGTCTCTCTCTCAGTCCCTGTGTCTCTCTCTCGGTCCCTGTGTCTCTCACTCGTTCCTGTGTCTCTCTCGGTCCCTGTGTCTCTCTCTCAGTCCCTGTGTCTCTCTCTCGGTCCCTGTGTCTCTCTCGGTCCCTGTGTCTTACTCGGTCCCTGTGACTCTCTCAGTCCCTGTCTCTCTCTCAGTCCTCTGAGTCTCTCTCTCGGTCCTGTCTCTCTCTCGGTCCCTGTGTTCTCTCTCGGTCCCGGTGTCTCTCTCGGTCCCTGTGTCTCTCTCGCGGTCCCTGTGTCTATCTCGGTTCTGGTGTCTCTCGGTCCCTGTGTCTCTTTCTCGGTCCCTGTCTCTCTCTCTTGCTCTCTGCGTCTCTCTCGGTCCCTGTGTCTCACTTTGTCCCTGTGTCTCTCTCGGTCCCTGTTTCTCTCTCTCGGTCACTGTGTCTCGCTCTCGGTCCCTGTGTCTCTCTCTCGGTCCATATGTCTCTCTCTCGGTCCCTGTCTCTCTCTCGGTCCCTGTGTCTCTCTCGGTCCCTGTTTCTCTCTCTCGGTCACTGTGTCTCGCTCTCGGTCCCTGTGTCTCTCTCTCGGTCCCTGTGTCTCTCTCTCGGTCCCTGTCTCTCTCTCGGTCTGTGTCTCTCTCGGTCCTGTCTCTATCTTGCTCCCTGCGTCTCTCTCGGTCCCTGTGTCTCACTTTCTCCCTGTGTCTCTCTCTCTCAGTCCCTGTGTCTCTTTCTCGGTCCCTGTGTCTCTCTCTCGGTCCCTGTTTCTCTCCCTTGCTCCCTGTGTCTCTCTCGGTCCCTGTGTCTCGCTCTCGGTCCCTGTGTCTTTCTCTCGGTCCCTGTGTCTCTCTCTAGGTCCTGTCTCTCTCTCGGTCCCTGTGTCTCTCTAGGTCCCGGTGGTCTCTCTCGGGTCCCTGTGTCTCTCTCTCGGTCCTGTGTCTCACTTTCTCCCTGTGACTCTCTCAGTCACAGTGTCCTCTCGGTCCCTGTGTCTCTCTCGGTCCCTGTGTCTCTCACTCGGTCCCTGTCTATCTCTCTCGGTCCCTGTGTCTCTCTCGGTCCCTGTGTCTCTCTCTGGGTCCCCTGTGTCTCACTCGGTCCCTGTCTATCTCTTAGTCCCTGTGTCTCTCTCGGTCCCTGTCTCTCTCTCAGTCCCTGTGTCTCTCTCGGTCCCTGTGTCTCTCTCAGTCCCTAGTGTCTCTTCTCTCGGTCCTGTGTCTCTCTCAGTCCTGTGTCTCTCTCTCGGTCCTGTGTCTTACTCGGTCCCTGTGACTCTCTCAGTCCCTGTCTCTCTCTCAGTCTCTGAGTCTCTCTCTCGGTCCTGTCTCTCTCTCGGTCCCTGTGTCTCACTCGGTCCCGGTGTCTCTCTCGGTCCCTGTGTCTCTCTCGCGGTCCCCGTGTCTCTCTCGGTTGCGGTGTCTCTCTCGGTCCCTGTGTCTCTTTCTCGGTCCCTGTCTCTCTCTCTTGCTCCTCTGCGTCTCTCTCGGTCCCTGTGTCTCACTTTGTCCCTGTGTCTCTCTCGGTCCCTGTTTCTCTCTCTCGGTCACTGTTTCTCGCTCTCGGTCCCTGTGTCTCTCTCTCGGTCCCTATGTCTCTCTCTCTCGGTCCCTGTCTCTCTCTCGGTCCCTGTGTCTCTCTCGGTCCCTGTCTCTCTATCTTGCTCTCTGCGTCTCTCTCGGTCCCTGTGTCTCACTTTCTCCCTGTGTCTCTCTCTCTCAGTCCCTGTGTCTCTTTCTCGGTCCCTGTGTCTCTCCTCTCGGTCCCTGTTTCTCTCCCTTGCTCCCTGTGTCTCTCTCGGCGTCCCTGTGTCTCGCTCTCGGTCCCTGTGTCTTTCTCTCGGTCCCTGTGTCTCTCTCTCAGTCCCTGTGTCTCTCTCTCGGTCCCTGTGTCTCTCTCAGTCCCTGTGTCTCTCTCTCGGTCCCTGTGTCTTACTCGGTCCCTGTGACTCTCTCAGTCCCACACAGTGAGCACGTGAGAGTCTCTCTCTCGGTCCCTGTCTCTCTCTCGGTCCCTGTGTCTCACTCGGTCCCGGTGTCTCTCTCGGTCCCTGTGTCTCTCTCGCGGTCCCCGTGTCTCTCTCGGTTGCGGTGTCTCTCTCGGTCCCTGTGTCTCTTTCTCGGTCCCTGTCTCTCTCTCTTGCTCTCTGCGTCTCTCTCGGTCCCTGTGTCTCACTTTGTCCCTGTGTCTCTCTCGGTCCCTGTTTCTCTCTCTCGGTCACTGTGTCTCGCTCTCGGTCCCTGTGTCTCTCTCTCGGTCCCTATGTCTCTCTCTCGGTCCCTGTCTCTCTCTCGGTCCCTGTGTCTCTCTCGGTCCCTGTCTCTCTATCTTGCTCTCTGCGTCTCTCTCGGTCCCTGTGTCTCACTTTCTCCCTGTGTCTCTCTCTCTCAGTCCCTGTGTCTCTTTCTCGGTCCCTGTGTCTCTCTCTCGGTCCCTGTTTCTCTCCCTTGCTCCCTGTGTCTCTCTCGGTCCCTGTGTCTCGCTCTCGGTCCCTGTGTCTTTCTCTCGGTCCCTGTGTCTCTCTCTAGGTCCCTGTCTCTCTCTCGGTCCCTGTGTCTCTCTCTCAGTCCCTGTGTATCTCTCTCGGTCCCTGTGTCTCTCTCGGTCGCTGTCTCTCTCTCTTGCTCTCTGTGTCTCTCTCGGTCCCTGTCTCTCTCTCAGTCCCTGTGTCTTTCTCTCGGTCCCTGTGTCTCTCTCGGTCCCTGTGTCTTACTCGGTCCCTGTGACTCTCTAAGTCCCTGTCTCTCTCTCAGTCTCTGAGTCTCTCTCTCGGTCCCTGTCTCTCTCTCGGTCCCTCTGTCTCTCTCGGTCCCTGTGTCTCTCCCTTGCTCCCTGTGTCTCTCTCGATCCCTGTGTCTCGCTCTCGGTCCCTGTGTCTTTCTCTCGGTCCCTGTCTCTCTCTCGGTCCCTGTGTCTCTCTAGGTCCCGGTGTCTCTCTCGGTCCCTGTGTCTCTCTCTTGGTCCCTGTGTCTCTCTCAGTCCCTGTGTCTCTCTCGGTCCCTGTGTCTCACTCTCAGTCCCTGTGTCTCTCTCTCGGTCCCTGTGTCTCTCCCTCCATCGCTGTGTCTCTCTCTCGTCCCTGTGTCTCTCTCGGTCCTTGTGTCTCTCTCTCCATCCCTGTGTCTCTCTCTCGGTCCCTGTGTCTCTCTCCGTCCCTGAGTCTCTCTCGGTCCCTGAGTCTCTCTCTCGGTCCCTGTGTCTCTCTCTGGGTCCCTGTGTCTCACTCGGTCCCTGTCTCTCTCTCGGTCCCTGTGTCTCTCTGTTGGTCCCTGTGTCTCTCTCTCGGTCCCTGTGTCTCTCTCTCTCGTTCACTATGTCTCTCTTGGTCCCTGTGTCTCTCTCGGTCCCTGTGTCTCTCACTCGGTCCCTGTCTCTCTCTCTCGGTCCATGTGTCTCTCTCGGTCCCTGTGTGTCACTCGGCCCCTGTGTCTTTCTCGGTCCCTGTGTCTCACTCTGTCCCTGTCTCTCTCTCTCAGTCCCTGTGTCTCTTTCTCGGTCCCTGTGTCTCTCTCTCGGTCCCTGTGTCTCTCTCGGTCCCTGTCTCTCTCTCAGTCCCTGTGTCTCTCTCTCGGTCCCTGTGTCTCTCACTCGTTTCCTGTGTCTCTCTCGGTCCCTGTGTCTCTCTCTCAGTCCCTGTGTCTCTCTCTCGGTCCCTGTGTCTCTCTCGGTCCCTGTGTCTTACTCGGTCCCTGTGACTCTCTCAGTCCCTGTCTCTCTCTCAGTCTCTGAGTCTCTCTCTCGGTCCCTGTCTCTCTCTCGGTCCCTGTGTCTCTCTCGGTCCCGGTGTCTCTCTCGGTCCCTGTGTCTCTCTCGCGGTCCCTGTGTCTATCTCGGTTCTGGTGTCTCTCTCGGTCCCTGTGTCTCTTTCTCGGTCCCTGTCTCTCTCTCTTGCTCTCTGCGTCTCTCTCGGTCCCTGTGTCTCACTTTGTCCCTGTGTCTCTCTCGGTCCCTGTTTCTCTCTCTCGGTCACTGTGTCTCGCTCTCGGTCCCTGTGACTCTCTCTCGGTCCATATGTCTCTCTCTCGGTCCCTGTCTCTCTCTCGGTCCCTGTGTCTCTCTCGGTCCCTGTTTCTCTCTCTCGGTCACTGTGTCTCGCTCTCGGTCCCTGTGTCTCTCTCTCTCGGTCCCTATGTCTCTCTCTCGGTCCCTGTCTCTCTCTCGGTCCCTGTGTCTCTCTCGGTCCCTGTCTCTCTATCTTGCTATCTTGCTCCCTGCGTCTCTCTCGGTCCCTGTGTCTCACTTTCTCCCTGTGTCTCTCTCTCTCAGTCCCTGTGTCTCTTTCTCGGTCCCTGTGTCTCTCTCTCGGTCCCTGTTTCTCTCCCTTGCTCCCTGTGTCTCTCTCGGTCCCTGTGTCTCGCTCTCGGTCCCTGTGTCTTTCTCTCGGTCCCTGTGTCTCTCTCTAGGTCCCTGTCTCTCTCTCGGTCCCTGTGTCTCTCTAGGTCCCGGTGTCTCTCTCGGTCCCTGTGTCTCTCTCTCGGTCCCTGTGTCTCACTTTCTCCCTGTGACTCTCTCAGTCACAGTGTCCCTCTCGGTCCCTGTGTCTCTCTCGGTCCCTGTGTCTCTCACTCGGTCCCTGTCTCTCTCTCTCGGTCCCTGTGTCTCTCTCGGTCCCTGTGTCTCTCTCTGGGTCCCTGTGTCTCACTCGGTCCCTGTCTATCTCTTAGTCCCTGTGTCTCTCTCGGTCCCTGTCTCTCTCTCAGTCCCTGTGTCTCTCTCGGTCCCTGTGTCTCTCTCTCAGTCCCTGTGTCTCTCTCTCGGTCCCTGTGTCTCTCTCAGTCCCTGTGTCTCACTCTCGGTCCCTGTGTCTCTCTCTCGGTCCCTGTGTCTCTCTCTCGGTCCCTGTGTCTCTCTCGGTCCTTGTGTCTCTCTCTCCATCCCTGTGTCTCTCTCTCGGTCCCTGTGTCTCTCTAAGACCCTTTGTCTCTCTCTCACCCCTGTGTCTCTCTCCGTCCCGATGTCTCTCTCGGTCCCTGTGTCTCTCTCTCGGTCCCTGTGTCTCTCTCTGGGTCCCTGTGTCTCACTCGGTCCCTGTCTCTCTCTTGGTCACTGTGTCTCTCTGTCGGTCCCTGTGTCTCTCTCTCGGTCCCTGTGTCTCTCTCTCTCGTTCACTATGTCTCTCTTGGTCCCTATGTCTCCCTCTCGTCCCTGTGTCTCTCTCGGTCCCTGTGTCTCTCTCGGTCCCTGTGTCTCTCACTCGGTCCCTGTCTCTCTCTCTCGGTCCATGTGTCTCTCTCGGTCCCTGTGTGTCACTCGGCCCCTGTGCCTTTCTCGGTCCCTGTGTCTCACTCTGTCCCTGTCTCTCTCTCTCAGTCCCTGTGTCTCTTTCTCGGTCCCTGTGTCTCTCTCTCGGTCCCTGTGTCTCTCTCGGTCCCTGTCTCTCTCTCAGTCCCTGTGTCTCTCTCTCGGTCCCTGTGTCTCTCACTCGTTCCCTGTGTCTCTCTCGGTCCCTTTGTCTCTCTCTCAGTCCCTGTGTATCTCTCTCGGTCCCTGTGTCTCTCTCGGTCGCTGTCTCTCTCTCTTGCTCTCTGTGTCTCTCTCGGTCCCTGTCTCTCTCTCAGTCCCTGTGTCTTTCTCTCGGTCCCTGTGTCTCTCTCGGTCCCTGTGTCTTACTCGGTCCCTGTGACTCTCTAAGTCCCTGTCTCTCTCTCAGTCTCTGAGTCTCTCTCTCGGTCCCTGTCTCTCTCTCGGTCCCTCTGTCTCTCTCGGTCCCTGTGTCTCTCCCTTGCTCCCTGTGTCTCTCTCGATCCCTGTGTCTCGCTCTCGGTCCCTGTGTCTTTCTCTCGGTCCCTGTGTCTCTCTCTCGGTCCCTGTCTCTCTCTTGGTCCCTGTGTCACTCATTCGGTCCCTGTTTCTCTCTCACTCCCTGTGTCTCTCTCTCGGTCCCTGTGTGTCTCCCTCCATCGCTGTGTCTCTCTCTCCATCCCTGTGTCTCTCACTCGGTCCCTGTGTCTCTCTCCGTCCCGATGTCTCTCTCGGTCCCTGTGTCTCTCTCTCGGTCCCTGTGTCTCTCTCTGGGTCCCTGTGTCTCACTCGGTCCCTGTCTCTCTCTCGGTCCCTGTGTCTCTCTGTTGGTCCCTGTGTCTCTCTCTCGGTCCCTGTGTCTCTCTCTCTCGTTCACTATGTCTCTCTTGGTCCCTATGTCTCCCTCTCGGTCCCTGTGTCTCTGTCGGTCCCTGTGTCTCTCTCGGTCCCTGTCTCTCTCTCTCAGTCCCTGTGTCTCTTTCTTGGTCCCTGTGTCTCTCTCTCGGTCCCTGTGTCTCTCTCGGTCCCTGTCTCCCTCTCAGTCCCTGTGTCTCTCTCTCGGTCCCTGTGTCTCTCACTCGTTCCCTGTGTCTCTCTCGGTCCCTGTGTCTCTCTCTCAGTCCCTGTGTCTCTCTCTCGGTCCCTGTGTCTCTCTCAGTCCCTGTGTCTCTCTCTCGGTCCCTGTGTCTTACTCGGTCCCTGTGACTCTCTCAGTCCCTGTCTCTCTCTCAGTCTCTGAGTCTCTCTCTCGGTCCCTGTCTCTCTCTCGGTCCCTGTGTCTCACTCGGTCCCGGTGTCTCTCTCGGTCCCTGTGTCTCTCTCGCGGTCCCCGTGTCTCTCTCGGTTGCGGTGTCTCTCTCGGTCCCTGTGTCTCTTTCTCGGTCCCTGTCTCTCTCTCTTGCTCTCTGCGTCTCTCTCGGTCCCTGTGTCTCACTTTGTCCCTGTGTCTCTCTCGGTCCCTGTTTCTCTCTCTCGGTCACTGTGTCTCGCTCTCGGTCCCTATGTCTCTCTCTCGGTCCCTATGTCTCTCTCTCGGTCCCTGTCTCTCTCTCGGTCCCTGTGTCTCTCTCGGTCCCTGTCTCTCTATCTTGCTCTCTGCGTCTCTCTCGGTCCCTGTGTCTCACTTTCTCCCTGTGTCTCTCTCTCTCAGTCCCTGTGTCTCTTTCTCGGTCCCTGTGTCTCTCTCTCGGTCCCTGTTTCTCTCCCTTGCTCCCTGTGTCTCTCTCGGTCCCTGTGTCTCGCTCTCGGTCCCTGTGTCTTTCTCTCGGTCCCTGTGTCTCTCTCTAGGTCCCTGTCTCTCTCTCGGTCCCTGTGTCTCTCTCTCAGTCCCTGTGTATCTCTCTCGGTCCCTGTGTCTCTCTCGGTCGCTGTCTCTCTCTCTTGCTCTCTGTGTCTCTCTCGGTCCCTGTCTCTCTCTCAGTCCCTGTGTCTTTCTCTCGGTCCCTGTGTCTCTCTCGGTCCCTGTGTCTTACTCGGTCCCTGTGACTCTCTAAGTCCCTGTCTCTCTCTCAGTCTCTGAGTCTCTCTCTCGGTCCCTGTCTCTCTCTCGGTCCCTCTGTCTCTCTCGGTCCCTGTGTCTCTCCCTTGCTCCCTGTGTCTCTCTCGATCCCTGTGTCTCGCTCTCGGTCCCTGTGTCTTTCTCTCGGTCCCTGTCTCTCTCTCGGTCCCTGTGTCTCTCTAGGTCCCGGTGTCTCTCTCGGTCCCTGTGTCTCTCTCTTGGTCCCTGTGTCTCTCTCAGTCCCTGTGTCTCTCTCGGTCCCTGTGTCTCACTCTCAGTCCCTGTGTCTCTCTCTCGGTCCCTGTGTCTCTCCCTCCATCGCTGTGTCTCTCTCTCGTCCCTGTGTCTCTCTCGGTCCTTGTGTCTCTCTCTCCATCCCTGTGTCTCTCTCTCGGTCCCTGTGTCTCTCTCCGTCCCTGAGTCTCTCTCGGTCCCTGAGTCTCTCTCTCGGTCCCTGTGTCTCTCTCTGGGTCCCTGTGTCTCACTCGGTCCCTGTCTCTCTCTCGGTCCCTGTGTCTCTCTGTTGGTCCCTGTGTCTCTCTCTCGGTCCCTGTGTCTCTCTCTCTCGTTCACTATGTCTCTCTTGGTCCCTGTGTCTCTCTCGGTCCCTGTGTCTCTCACTCGGTCCCTGTCTCTCTCTCTCGGTCCATGTATCTCTCTCGGTCCCTGTGTGTCACTCGGCCCCTGTGTCTTTCTCGGTCCCTGTGTCTCACTCTGTCCCTGTCTCTCTCTCTCAGTCCCTGTGTCTCTTTCTCGGTCCCTGTGTCTCTCTCTCGGTCCCTGTGTCTCTCTCGGTCCCAGTCTCTCTCTCAGTCCCTGTGTCTCTCTCTCGGTCCCTGTGTCTCTCACTCGTTTCCTGTGTCTCTCTCGGTCCCTGTGTCTCTCTCTCAGTCCCTGTGTCTCTCTCTCGGTCCCTGTGTCTCTCTCGGTCCCTGTGTCTTACTCGGTCCCTGTGACTCTCTCAGTCCCTGTCTCTCTCTCAGTCTCTGAGTCTCTCTCTCGGTCCCTGTCTCTCTCTCGGTCCCTGTGTCTCTCTCGGTCCCGGTGTCTCTCTCGGTCCCTGTGTCTCTCTCGCGGTCCCTGTGTCTATCTCGGTTCTGGTGTCTCTCTCGGTCCCTGTGTCTCTTTCTCGGTCCCTGTCTCTCTCTCTTGCTCTCTGCGTCTCTCTCGGTCCCTGTGTCTCACTTTGTCCCTGTGTCTCTCTCGGTCCCTGTTTCTCTCTCTCGGTCACTGTGTCTCGCTCTCGGTCCCTGTGTCTCTCTCTCGGTCCATATGTCTCTCTCTCGGTCCCTGTCTCTCTCTCGGTCCCTGTGTCTCTCTCGGTCCCTGTTTCTCTCTCTCGGTCACTGTGTCTCGCTCTCGGTCCCTGTGTCTCTCTCTCGGTCCCTATGTCTCTCTCTCGGTCCCTGTCTCTCTCTCGGTCCCTGTGTCTCTCTCGGTCCCTGTCTCTCTATCTTGCTCCCTGCGTCTCTCTCGGTCCCTGTGTCTCACTTTCTCCCTGTGTCTCTCTCTCTCAGTCCCTGTGTCTCTTTCTCGGTCCCTGTGTCTCTCTCTCGGTCCCTGTTTCTCTCCCTTGCTCCCTGTGTCTCTCTCGGTCCCTGTCTCTCTCTCGGTCCCTGTGTCTCTCTAGGTCCCGGTGTCTCTCTCGGTCCCTGTGTCTCTCTCTCGGTCCCTGTGTCTCACTTTCTCCCTGTGACTCTCTCAGTCACAGTGTCCCTCTCGGTCCCTGTGTCTCTCTCGGTCCCTGTGTCTCTCACTCGGTCCCTGTCTCTCTCTCTCGGTCCCTGTGTCTCTCTCGGTCCCTGTGTCTCTCTCTGGGTCCCTGTGTCTCACTCGGTCCCTGTCTATCTCTTAGTCCCTGTGTCTCTCTCGGTCCCTGTCTCTCTCTCAGTCCCTGTGTCTCTCTCGGTCCCTGTGTCTCTCTCTCAGTCCCTGTGTCTCTCTCTCGGTCCCTGTGTCTCTCTCAGTCCCTGTGTCTCTCTCTCGGTCCCTGTGTCTTACTCGGTCCCTGTGACTCTCTCAGTCCCTGTCTCTCTCTCAGTCTCTGAGTCTCTCTCTCGGTCCCTGTCTCTCTCTCGGTCCCTGTGTCTCACTCGGTCCCGGTGTCTCTCTCGGTCCCTGTGTCTCTCTCGCGGTCCCCGTGTCTCTCTCGGTTGCGGTGTCTCTCTCGGTCCCTGTGTCTCTTTCTCGGTCCCTGTCTCTCTCTCTTGCTCTCTGCGTCTCTCTCGGTCCCTGTGTCTCACTTTGTCCCTGTGTCTCTCTCGGTCCCTGTTTCTCTCTCTCGGTCACTGTTTCTCGCTCTCGGTCCCTGTGTCTCTCTCTCGGTCCCTATGTCTCTCTCTCGGTCCCTGTCTCTCTCTCGGTCCCTGTGTCTCTCTCGGTCCCTGTCTCTCTATCTTGCTCTCTGCGTCTCTCTCGGTCCCTGTGTCTCACTTTCTCCCTGTGTCTCTCTCTCTCAGTCCCTGTGTCTCTTTCTCGGTCCCTGTGTCTCTCTCTCGGTCCCTGTTTCTCTCCCTTGCTCCCTGTGTCTCTCTCGGTCCCTGTGTCTCGCTCTCGGTCCCTGTGTCTTTCTCTCGGTCCCTGTGTCTCTCTCTCAGTCCCTGTGTCTCTCTCTCGGTCCCTGTGTCTCTCTCAGTCCCTGTGTCTCTCTCTCGGTCCCTGTGTCTTACTCGGTCCCTGTGACTCTCTCAGTCCCTGTCTCTCTCTCAGTCTCTGAGTCTCTCTCTCGGTCCCTGTCTCTCTCTCGGTCCCTGTGTCTCACTCGGTCCCGGTGTCTCTCTCGGTCCCTGTGTCTCTCTCGCGGTCCCCGTGTCTCTCTCGGTTGCGGTGTCTCTCTCGGTCCCTGTGTCTCTTTCTCGGTCCCTGTCTCTCTCTCTTGCTCTCTGCGTCTCTCTCGGTCCCTGTGTCTCACTTTGTCCCTGTGTCTCTCTCGGTCCCTGTTTCTCTCTCTCGGTCACTGTGTCTCGCTCTCGGTCCCTGTGTCTCTCTCTCGGTCCCTATGTCTCTCTCTCGGTCCCTGTCTCTCTCTCGGTCCCTGTGTCTCTCTCGGTCCCTGTCTCTCTATCTTGCTCTCTGCGTCTCTCTCGGTCCCTGTGTCTCACTTTCTCCCTGTGTCTCTCTCTCTCAGTCCCTGTGTCTCTTTCTCGGTCCCTGTGTCTCTCTCTCGGTCCCTGTTTCTCTCCCTTGCTCCCTGTGTCTCTCTCGGTCCCTGTGTCTCGCTCTCGGTCCCTGTGTCTTTCTCTCGGTCCCTGTGTCTCTCTCTAGGTCCCTGTCTCTCTCTCGGTCCCTGTGTCTCTCTCTCAGTCCCTGTGTATCTCTCTCGGTCCCTGTGTCTCTCTCGGTCGCTGTCTCTCTCTCTTGCTCTCTGTGTCTCTCTCGGTCCCTGTCTCTCTCTCAGTCCCTGTGTCTTTCTCTCGGTCCCTGTGTCTCTCTCGGTCCCTGTGTCTTACTCGGTCCCTGTGACTCTCTAAGTCCCTGTCTCTCTCTCAGTCTCTGAGTCTCTCTCTCGGTCCCTGTCTCTCTCTCGGTCCCTCTGTCTCTCTCGGTCCCTGTGTCTCTCCCTTGCTCCCTGTGTCTCTCTCGATCCCTGTGTCTCGCTCTCGGTCCCTGTGTCTTTCTCTCGGTCCCTGTCTCTCTCTCGGTCCCTGTGTCTCTCTAGGTCCCGGTGTCTCTCTCGGTCCCTGTGTCTCTCTCTTGGTCCCTGTGTCTCTCTCAGTCCCTGTGTCTCTCTCGGTCCCTGTGTCTCACTCTCAGTCCCTGTGTCTCTCTCTCGGTCCCTGTGTCTCTCCCTCCATCGCTGTGTCTCTCTCTCGTCCCTGTGTCTCTCTCGGTCCTTGTGTCTCTCTCTCCATCCCTGTGTCTCTCTCTCGGTCCCTGTGTCTCTCTCCGTCCCTGAGTCTCTCTCGGTCCCTGAGTCTCTCTCTCGGTCCCTGTGTCTCTCTCTGGGTCCCTGTGTCTCACTCGGTCCCTGTCTCTCTCTCGGTCCCTGTGTCTCTCTGTTGGTCCCTGTGTCTCTCTCTCGGTCCCTGTGTCTCTCTCTCTCGTTCACTATGTCTCTCTTGGTCCCTGTGTCTCTCTCGGTCCCTGTGTCTCTCACTCGGTCCCTGTCTCTCTCTCTCGGTCCATGTGTCTCTCTCGGTCCCTGTGTGTCACTCGGCCCCTGTGTCTTTCTCGGTCCCTGTGTCTCACTCTGTCCCTGTCTCTCTCTCTCAGTCCCTGTGTCTCTTTCTCGGTCCCTGTGTCTCTCTCTCGGTCCCTGTGTCTCTCTCGGTCCCTGTCTCTCTCTCAGTCCCTGTGTCTCTCTCTCGGTCCCTGTGTCTCTCACTCGTTTCCTGTGTCTCTCTCGGTCCCTGTGTCTCTCTCTCAGTCCCTGTGTCTCTCTCTCGGTCCCTGTGTCTCTCTCGGTCCCTGTGTCTTACTCGGTCCCTGTGACTCTCTCAGTCCCTGTCTCTCTCTCAGTCTCTGAGTCTCTCTCTCGGTCCCTGTCTCTCTCTCGGTCCCTGTGTCTCTCTCGGTCCCGGTGTCTCTCTCGGTCCCTGTGTCTCTCTCGCGGTCCCTGTGTCTATCTCGGTTCTGGTGTCTCTCTCGGTCCCTGTGTCTCTTTCTCGGTCCCTGTCTCTCTCTCTTGCTCTCTGCGTCTCTCTCGGTCCCTGTGTCTCACTTTGTCCCTGTGTCTCTCTCGGTCCCTGTTTCTCTCTCTCGGTCACTGTGTCTCGCTCTCGGTCCCTGTGACTCTGTCTCGGTCCATATGTCTCTCTCTCGGTCCCTGTCTCTCTCTCGGTCCCTGTGTCTCTCTCGGTCCCTGTTTCTCTCTCTCGGTCACTGTGTCTCGCTCTCGGTCCCTGTGTCTCTCTCTCTCGGTCCCTATGTCTCTCTCTCGGTCCCTGTCTCTCTCTCGGTCCCTGTGTCTCTCTCGGTCCCTGTCTCTCTATCTTGCTCCCTGCGTCTCTCTCGGTCCCTGTGTCTCACTTTCTCCCTGTGTCTCTCTCTCTCAGTCCCTGTGTCTCTTTCTCGGTCCCTGTGTCTCTCTCTCGGTCCCTGTTTCTCTCCCTTGCTCCCTGTGTCTCTCTCGGTCCCTGTGTCTCGCTCTCGGTCCCTGTGTCTTTCTCTCGGTCCCTGTGTCTCTCTCTAGGTCCCAGTCTCTCTCTCGGTCCCTGTGTCTCTCTAGGTCCCGGTGTCTCTCTCGGTCCCTGTGTCTCTCTCTCGGTCCCTGTGTCTCACTTTCTCCCTGTGACTCTCTCAGTCACAGTGTCCCTCTCGGTCCCTGTGTCTCTCTCGGTCCCTGTGTCTCTCACTCGGTCCCTGTCTCTCTCTCTCGGTCCCTGTGTCTCTCTCGGTCCCTGTGTCTCTCTCTGGGTCCCTGTGTCTCACTCGGTCCCTGTCTATCTCTTAGTCCCTGTGTCTCTCTCGGTCCCTGTCTCTCTCTCAGTCCCTGTGTCTCTCTCGGTCCCTGTGTCTCTCTCTCAGTCCCTGTGTCTCTCTCTCGGTCCCTGTGTCTCTCTCAGTCCCTGTGTCTCTCTCTCGGTCCCTGTGTCTTACTCGGTCCCTGTGACTCTCTCAGTCCCTGTCTCTCTCTCAGTCTCTGAGTCTCTCTCTCGGTCCCTGTCTCTCTCTCGGTCCCTGTGTCTCACTCGGTCCCGATGTCTCTCTCGGTCCCTGTGTCTCTCTCGCGGTCCCCGTGTCTCTCTCGGTTGCGGTGTCTCTCTCGGTCCCTGTGTCTCTTTCTCGGTCCCTGTCTCTCTCTCTTGCTCTCTGCGTCTCTCTCGGTCCCTGTGTCTCACTTTGTCCCTGTGTCTCTCTCGGTCCCTGTTTCTCTCTCTCGGTCACTGTGTCTCGCTCTCGGTCCCTGTGTCTCTCTCTCGGTCCCTATGTCTCTCTCTCGGTCCCTGTCTCTCTCTCGGTCCCTGTGTCTCTCTCGGTCCCTGTCTCTCTATCTTGCTCTCTGCGTCTCTCTCGGTCCCTGTGTCTCACTTTCTCCCTCTGTCTCTCTCTCTCAGTCCCTGTGTCTCTTTCTCGGTCCCTGTGTCTCTCTCTCGGTCCCTGTTTCTCTCCCTTGCTCCCTGTGTCTCTCTCGGTCCCTGTGTCTCGCTCTCGGTCCCTGTGTCTTTCTCTCGGTCCCTGTGTCTCTCTCTCAGTCCCTGTGTCTCTCTCTCGGTCCCTGTGTCTCTCTCAGTCCCTGTGTCTCTCTCTCGGTCCCTGTGTCTTACTCGGTCCCTGTGACTCTCTCAGTCCCTGTCTCTCTCTCAGTCTCTGAGTCTCTCTCTCGGTCCCTGTCTCTCTCTCGGTCCCTGTGTCTCACTCGGTCCCGGTGTCTCTCTCGGTCCCTGTGTCTCTCTCGCGGTCCCCGTGTCTCTCTCGGTTGCGGTGTCTCTCTCGGTCCCTGTGTCTCTTTCTCGGTCCCTGTCTCTCTCTCTTGCTCTCTGCGTCTCTCTCGGTCCCTGTGTCTCACTTTGTCCCTGTGTCTCTCTCGGTCCCTGTTTCTCTCTCTCGGTCACTGTGTCTCGCTCTCGGTCCCTGTGTCTCTCTCTCGGTCCCTATGTCTCTCTCTCGGTCCCTGTCTCTCTCTCGGTCCCTGTGTCTCTCTCGGTCCCTGTCTCTCTATCTTGCTCTCTGCGTCTCTCTCGGTCCCTGTGTCTCACTTTCTCCCTGTGTCTCTCTCTCTCAGTCCCTGTGTCTCTTTCTCGGTCCCTGTGTCTCTCTCTCGGTCCCTGTTTCTCTCCCTTGCTCCCTGTGTCTCTCTCGGTCCCTGTGTCTCGCTCTCGGTCCCTGTGTCTTTCTCTCGGTCCCTGTGTCTCTCTCTAGGTCCCTGTCTCTCTCTCGGTCCCTGTGTCTCTCTCTCAGTCCCTGTGTATCTCTCTCGGTCCCTGTGTCTCTCTCGGTCGCTGTCTCTCTCTCTTGCTCTCTGTGTCTCTCTCGGTCCCTGTCTCTCTCTCAGTCCCTGTGTCTTTCTCTCGGTCCCTGTGGCTCTCCCGGTCCCTGTGTCTTACTCGGTCCCTGTGACTCTCTAAGTCCCTGTCTCTCTCTCAGTCTCTGAGTCTCTCTCTCGGTCCCTGTCTCTCTCTCGGTCCCTCTGTCTCTCTCGGTCCCTGTGTCTCTCCCTTGCTCCCTGTGTCTCTCTCGATCCCTGTGTCTCGCTCTCGGTCCCTGTGTCTTTCTCTCGGTCCCTGTCTCTCTCTCGGTCCCTGTGTCTCTCTAGGTCCCGGTGTCTCTCTCGGTCCCTGTGTCTCTCTCTTGGTCCCTGTGTCTCTCTCAGTCCCTGTGTCTCTCTCGGTCCCTGTGTCTCACTCTCAGTCCCTGTGTCTCTCTCTCGGTCCCTGTGTCTCTCCCTCCATCGCTGTGTCTCTCTCTCGTCCCTGTGTCTCTCTCGGTCCTTGTGTCTCTCTCTCCATCCCTGTGTCTCTCTCTCGGTCCCTGTGTCTCTCTCCGTCCCTGAGCCTCTCTCGGTCCCTGAGTCTCTCTCTCGGTCCCTGTGTCTCTCTCTGGGTCCCTGTGTCTCACTCGGTCCCTGTCTCTCTCTCGGTCCCTGTGTCTCTCTGTTGGTCCCTGTGTCTCTCTCTCGGTCCCTGTGTCTCTCTCTCTCGTTCACTATGTCTCTCTTGGTCCCTGTGTCTCTCTCGGTCCCTGTGTCTCTCACTCGGTCCCTGTCTCTCTCTCTCGGTCCATGTGTCTCTCTCGGTCCCTGTGTGTCACTCGGCCCCTGTGTCTTTCTCGGTCCCTGTGTCTCACTCTGTCCCTGTCTCTCTCTCTCAGTCCCTGTGTCTCTTTCTCGGTCCCTGTGTCTCTCTCTCGGTCCCTGTGTCTCTCTCGGTCCCTGTCTCTCTCTCAGTCCCTGTGTCTCTCTCTCGGTCCCTGTGTCTCTCACTCGTTTCCTGTGTCTCTCTCGGTCCCTGTGTCTCTCTCGGTCCCTGTGTCTCACTTTGTCCCTGTGTCTCTCTCGGTCCCTGTTTCTCTCTCTCGGTCCCTGTGTCTCTCTCTCGGTCCATATGTCTCTCTCTCGGTCCCTGTCTCTCTCTCGGTCCCTGTGTCTCTCTCGGTCCCTGTTTCTCTCTCTCGGTCACTGTGTCTCGCTCTCGGTCCCTGTGTCTCTCTCTCGGTCCCTATGTCTCTCTCTCGGTCCCTGTCTCTCTCTCGGTCCCTGTGTCTCTCTCGGTCCCTGTCTCTCTATCTTGCTCCCTGCGTCTCTCTCGGTCCCTGTGTCTCACTTTCTCCCTGTGTCTCTCTCTCTCAGTCCCTGTGTCTCTTTCTCGGTCCCTGTGTCTCTCTCTCGGTCCCTGTTTCTCTCCCTTGCTCCCTGTGTCTCTCTCGGTCCCTGTGTCTCGCTCTCGGTCCCTGTGTCTTTCTCTCGGTCCCTGTGTCTCTCTCTAGGTCCCTGTCTCTCTCTCGGTCCCTGTGTCTCTCTAGGTCCCGGTGTCTCTCTCGGTCCCTGTGTCTCTCTCGGTCCCTGTGTCTCGCTCTCGGTCCCTGT
Source organism: Prionace glauca (assembly GCA_037974335.1). Classification (NCBI taxonomy): domain Eukaryota; kingdom Metazoa; phylum Chordata; class Chondrichthyes; order Carcharhiniformes; family Carcharhinidae; genus Prionace; species Prionace glauca. The sequence continues at coordinate 44,297 of JBBMRE010000191.1, read as the reverse complement.
GTCTTTCTCTCGGTCCCTGTGTCTCTCTCTAGGTCCCTGTCTCTCTCTCGGTCCCTGTGTCTCTCTCTCGGTCCCTGTCTCTCTCTCTCGGTCCCTGTGTCTCTCTCGGTCCCTGTGTCTCTCTCTGGGTCCCTGTGTCTCACTTTCTCCCTGTGACTCTCTCAGTCACAGTGTCCCTCTCGGTCCCTGTGTCTCTCTCGGTCCCTGTGTCTCTCACTTGGTCCCTGTCTCTCTCTCTCGGTCCCTGTGTCTCTCTCGGTCCCTGTGTCTCTCTCTGGGTCCCTGTGTCTCACTCGGTCCCTGTCTATCTCTTAGTCCCTGTGTCTCTCTCGGTCCCTGTCTCTCTCTCAGTCCCTGTGTCTCTCTCTCGGTCCCTGTGTCTCTCTCGGTCCCTGTGGCTCTCTCGGTCCCTGTGTCTCTCTCAGTCGCTGTGGCTCTCTCGGTCCCTGTGTCTCTCACTCGGTCCCTGTCTCTCTCTCTCTCGGTCCCTGTGACTCTCTCGTTCCCGGGGTATCACTCGGTCCCTATGTCTCCCTCTCGGTCCCTGTGTCTCTCTCGGTCCCTGTGTCTCTCTCGGTCCCTGTGTCTCTCACTCGGTCCCTGTGTCTCTCTCTCGGTCCCTGTGTCTCTCTCGGTCCCTGTCTCTCTCTCGGTCCCTGTGTCTCTCTCTCTCGGTCCCTGTGTCTCTTTCTCGGTCCCTGTCTCTCTCTCGGTCCCTGTTTCTCTCTCTCGGTCATTGTGTCTCTCTCTCGGTCCCTGTGTCGCTCTCTCTCGGTCCCTGTGTCTCTCTCTCTCGGTCCCTGTGTCTCTCTCGGTCGCTGTGTCTCACTCGGTCCCTGTGTCTCTCTCGGTCCCTGTGTCTACCTCACCCCTGCGTCTCTCTCGGTCCCTGTTTCTCTCTCTCAGTCCCTGTGTCTCTCTCCCTAAAGGACACACCATGGGACAGAGGGATAGATTACCACGGACAATCCCCCTAAAGGACACACCATGGGACAGAGGGACAGTTTATCCCGGACAATCCCCCTAAAGGACACCCCATGGGACAGAGGGACAGTTTATCCCGGACAATCCCGCTAAAGGACACATCATGGGACAGAGGGACAGTTTATCCCGGACAATCCCGCTAAAGGACACAACATGGGACAGAGGGACAGTTTATCCTGGACAATCCCCCTAAAGGACACACCATGGGACACAGGGACAGTTTATCCCGGACAATCCCCCTAAAGGACACATCATGGGACAGAGGGACAGTTTATCCCGGACAATCCCCCTAAAGGACACATCATGGGACAGAGGGACAGTTTATCCTGGACAATCCCCCTAAAGGACACACCATGGGACAGAGGGACAGTTTATCCCGGACAATCCCCCTAAAGGACACACCATGGGACAGAGGGACAGTTTATCCTGGACAATACCCCGGAAGGACATTTCATGGGACCGAGGGTCAGTTTATCCCGGACAATCCCCCTAAAGGATACGTCATGGGACAGAGGGACAGTTTATCCTGGACAATCCCCCTAAATTACACATCATGGGACAGAGGGACAGTTTATCCTGGACAATCCCCCTAAAGGACACACCACGGGATCGAGGGACAGTTTATCCCGGACAATCCCCCTAAAGGACATACCATGGGACAGAGGGAGAGTTTATCCCGGATATTCCCCCTAAAGGACACACCATGGGACAGAGGGACAGTTTATCCCGGACAATCCCCCTAAAGGACATAACATGGGACAGAGGGACAGTTTATCCCGGACAATCCCCCTAAAGGACATAACATGGGACAGAGGGACTGTTTATCCCGGACAATCCCCCTAAAGGACACATCATGGGACAGAGGGGCAGTTTATCCCGGACAATCCTCCTAAAGGGCACAGCATGGGACAGAGGGATAGTTTATCCTGGACAATCACACTAAAGGACACATCATGGGACAGAGGGACAGTTTATCCCGGACAATCCCCCTAAAGGACACACCATGGGACAGAGGGACAGTTTATCCTGGACAATCCCCCTAAAGGGCACATCATGGGACCGAGGGACAGTTTATCCCGGACAATCCTCCTAAAGGGCACAGCATGGGACAGAGGGATAGTTTATCCTGGACAATCCCCCTAAAGGACACATCATGGGACAGAGGGACAGTTTATCCCGGACAATCCCCCTAATGGACACATCATGGGACAGAGGGACAGTTTATCCTGGACAATCCCCCTCAAGGACACACCATGGGACAGAGGGACAGTTTATCCTGGACAATCCCCCTAAAGGACACATCATGGGACAGAGGGACAGTTTATCCTGGACAATCCCCCTAAAGGACACATCATGGGACAGAGGGACAGTTTATCCTGGACAATCCCCCTAATGGACACATCATGGGACAGAGGGACAATTTATCCCGGACAATCCCCCTAAAGGACACACCATGGGACAGAGGGACAGTTTATCCTGGACAATCCCCCTCAAGGACACACCATGGGACAGAGGGACAGTTTATCCTGGACAATCCCCCTAAAGGACACATCATGGGATAGAGGGACAGTTTATCCCGGACTATCGCCCTAAAGGACACACCATGGGACAGAGGGACAGTTTATCCTGGACAATCCCCCTAAATTACACATCATGGGACAGAGGGACAGTTTATCCTGGACAATCCCCCTAAAGGACTCACCATGGGACAGAGGGACAGTTTATCCTAGACAATCCCCCTAAATTACACATCATGGGACAGAGGGACAGTTTATCCTGGACAATCCCCCTAAAGGACACACCATGGGACAGAGGGACAGTTTATCCTGGACAATCCCCCTAAAGGACACACCATGGGACAGAGGGACAGTTTATCCTGGACAATCCCACTAAAGGACACACCATGGGACAGAGGGACAGTTTATCCTGGACAATCCCCCGGAAGGACATTTCATGGGACCGAGGGTCAGTTTATCCCGGACAATCCCCCTAAAGGACAACCATGGAACAGAAGGACAGTTTATCATGGACTATCCCCCTAAAGGACACGTCATGAGACAGAGGGACAGTTTATCCGGGACAATCCCTCTGATGGACACACCAAGGGACAGAGGGACAGTTTAACCCGGACAATCCCCCTATAGGATATATCATGAGACAGAGGGACACTTTATCATGGACTATCGCCCTAAAGGACACACCATGGGACAGAGGGAAAGGTTATCCCGGACAATCCCCCTAAAGGACACATCAAGGGACAGAGGGACAGTTTATCCCGGACAATTCCCCTAAAGGACACACCATGGGACAGATGGACAGTTTATCCCGGACAATCCCCCTAAAGGACACACCATGGGATCGAGGGACAGTTTATCCCGGACAATCCCCCTAAAGGACACATCATGGGACAGAGGGACAGTTTATCCTGGACAATCCCCCTAAAGGACACACCATGGGACAGAGGGACAGTTTATCCTGGACAATCCCCCTAAAGGACACACCATGGGACAGAGGGACAGTTTATCCTGGACAATCACCCTAAAGGACACACCATGGGACAGAGGGACAGTTTATCCTGGACAATCCCCCTAAAGGACACACAATGGGACAGAGGGACAGTTTATCCCGGAAAATCCCCCTAATGGACACAACATGGACAGAGCGACAGTTTATCCTGGACAATCCCCCTAAAGGACACACCATGGGACAGAGGGACAGTTTATCCCGGACAATCCTCCTAAATGACAAACCATGGGACAGAGGGACAGTTTATCCTGGACAATCCCCCTAAAGGACACACCATGGGACAGAGGGACAGTTTATCCTGGACAATCCCCCTAAAGGACACATCATGGGACAGAGGGACAGTTTATCCTGGACAATCCCCCTAAAGGACACACCATGGGTCAGAGGGACAGTTTATCCTGGACAATCCCCCTAAAGGACACACCATGGGACAGAGGGACAGTTTATCCTGGACAATCCCCCTAAAGGACACATCATGGGACAGAGGGACAGTTTATCCTGGACAATCCCCCTAAAGGACACACCATGGGACACAGGGACAGTTTATCCTGGACAATCCCCCTAAAGGACACACCATGGGTCAGAGGGACAGTTTATCCCGGACAATCCCCCTAAAGGACACATCATGGGACAGAGGGACAATTTATCCCGGACAATCCCCCTAAAGGACACATCATGGGACAGAGGGACAGTTTATCCCGGATATTCCCCCTAAAGGACACATCATGGGACAGAGGGACAATTTATCCCGGACAATCCCCCTAAAGGACACATCATGGGACAGAGGGACAGTTTATCCCGGACAATCCCCCTAAAGGACATATCATGGGACAGAGGGACAGTTTATCCCGGACAATCCCCCTAAAGGACACATCATGGGACAGAGGGACAGTTTATCCTGGACAATCCCCCTAAAGGGCACATCATGGGACAGAGGGACGGTTTATCCTGGACAATCCCCCTAATGGACACATCATGGGACAGAGGGACAGTTTATCCCGGACTATCCCCCTAAAGGACACGTCATGGGACATATGGACAGTTTAACCCGGACAATCCCCCACAAGGATATATCATGGGACAGAGGAACAGTTTATCCCGGACTATCCCCCTAAAGGACACGTCATGGGACAGACGGACTGTTTATCCTGGACAATCCCCCTAAATTACACATCATGGGACAGAGGGACAGTTTATCCTGGACAATCCCCCCAAAAGGACACAACATGGGACAGAGGGACAGTTTATCCTGGACAATCCCCCTAATGGACACACCATGGGACAGAGGGACATTTTATTCTGGGCAATCCCCCTAAAATACACAGCATGGGACAGAGGGACAGTTTATCCCGGACAATCCCCCTAAAGGACTCCCCATGGGACAGAGGGACAGTTTATCCCGGACAATCCCCCTAATGGACACACCATGGACAGAGGGACATTTTATTCTGGGCAATCCCCCTAAAGGACATAACATGGGACAGAGGGACAGTTTATACCGGACAATCCCCCTAAAGGACACATCATGGGACAGAGGGACAGATTATCCCGGACAATCCCCCTAAAGGACAAACCATGGGACAGAGGGACAGTTTATGCCGGACAATCCCCCTAAAGGACACACCATGGGAGAGAGGGACAGTTTATCCCGGACAATCCCCCTAAAGGACACACCATGGGACAGAGGGAAAGTTTATCCTGGACAATCCCCCTAAAGGACACATCATGGGAAAGAGGGATAGTTTATCCCGGACAATCCCCCTAAAGGACACATCATGGGAAAGAGGGACAGTTTATCCCGGACAATCCCCCTAAAGGACACATCATCGGACAGAGGGACAGTTTATCCCGGACAATCCCCCTAAAGGACACATCATGGGACAGAGGGACAGTTTATCCTGGACAATCCCCCTAAAGGACACATCATGGGACAGAGGGACAGTTTATCCCGGACAATCCCCCGAAAGGACACATCATGGGACAGAGGGACAGTTTATCCTGGACAATCCCCCTAAAGGACACATCATGGGAAAGAGGGATAGTTTATCCCGGACAATCCCCCTAAAGGACACATCATGGGAAAGAGGGACAGTTTATCCCGGACAATCCCCCTAAAGGACACATCATGGGACAGAGGGACAGTTTATCCTGGACAATCCCCCTAAAGGACTCACCATGGGACAGAGGGACAGTTTATCCTGGACAATCCCCCTAAAGGACACACCATGGGACAGAGGGACAGTTTATCCTGGACAATCCCCCTAAAGGACACATCATGGGACAGAGGGACAGTTTATCCCGGACAATCCCCCTAATGGACACACCATGGGACAGAGGGACAGTTTATCCCGGACAATCCCCCTAAAGGACACGTCATGGGACAGAGGGACAGTTTATCCCGGACAATCCCCCTAATGGACACACCATGGGACAGAGGGACAGTTTATCCCGGACAATCCCCCTAAAGGACACGTTTATCCCGGACAATCCCCGTAATGGACACACCAAGGGACATATGGACAGTTTATCCCGGACAATCCCCCTAAAGGACACATCATGGGACAGAGGGACAGTTTATCCTGGACAATCCCCCTAAATTACACATCATGGGACAGAGGGACAGTTTATCCTGGACAATCACCCTAATGGACACACCATGGGACAGAGGGACAGTTTATCCCGGACAATCCCCCTAAAGGACACACCATGGGACAGAGGGACAGTTTATCCTGGACAATCCCCCTAAAGGACTCACCATGGGACAGAGGGACAGTTTATCCTGGACAATCCCCCTAAAGGACACACCATGGGACAGAGGGACAGTTTATCCTGGACAATCCCCCTAAAGGACACACCATGGGACAGAGGGACAGTTTATCCTGGACAATCCCCCTAAAGGACACATCATGGGACAGAGGGACAGTTTATCCTGGACAATCCCCCTAAAGGACACACCATGTGACAGAGGGACAGTTTATCCTGGACAATCCCCCTAAAGGACACACCATGGGAGAGAGGGACAGTTTATCCCGGACAATCCCCCTAAAGGACACATCATGGGACAGAGGAACAGTTTATCCCGGACAATCCCCCTAAAGGACACATCATGGGACAGAGGGACAGTTTATCCTGGATAATCCCCCTAAAGGACATACCATGGGACAGAGGGAAAGTTTATCCCGGATATTCCCCCTAAAGGACACACCATGGGACAGAGGGACAGTTTATCCCGGACAATCCCCCTAAAGGACACATCATGGGACAGAGGGACAATTTATCCCGGACAATCCCACTAAAGGACACATCATGGGACAGAGGGACAATTTATCCCGGACAATCCCCCTAAAGGACACATCATGGGACAGAGGGACAGTTTATCCCGGACAATCCCCCTAAAGGACACACCATGGGACAGAGGGACAGTTTATCCCGGACAATCCCCCTAAAGGACACACCATGGGACAGAGGGACAGTTTATCCTGGACAATCCCCCTAAAGGACACACCATGGGACAGAGGGACAGTTTATCCCGGACAATCCCCCTAAAGGACACATCATGGGACAGAGGGACAGTTTATCCCGGACAATCCCCCTAAAGGACACACCATGGGACAGAGGGACAGTTTATCCTGGACAATCCCCCTAAAGTACACACCATGGGACAGAGGGACAGTTTATCCTGGACAATCACCCTAAAGGACACATCATGGGACAGAGGGACAGTTTATCCCGGACAATCCCCCTAAAGGACACATCATGGGACAGAGGGACAATTTATCCCGGACAATCACCCTAAAGGACACATCATTGGACAGAGGGACAGTTTATCCTGGACAATCCCCCTCAAGGACACATCATGGGACAGAGGGACAGTTTATCCTGGACAATCCCCCGGAAGGACATTTCATGGGAGAGAGGGACAGTTTATCCTGGACAATCCCCCTCAAGGACACACCATGGGACAGAGTGACAGTTTATCCTGGACAATCCCCCTAAAGGACACACAATTGGACAGAGGGACAGTTTATCCCGGACAATCCCCCTAAAGGACACATCATGGGACAGAGGGACAGTTTAACCCGGACAATCCCCCTAAAGGATATATCATGGGACAGAGAGACACTTTATCATGGACTATCGCCCTAAAGGACACACCATGGGACAGAGGGACAGTTTATCCTGGACAATCCCCCTAAATTACACATCATGGGACAGAGGGACAGTTTATCTTGGACAATCCCCCTAATGGACACATCATGGGACAGAGGGACAGTTTATCCTGGACAATCCCCCTAAAGGACTCACCATGGGACAGAGGGACTGTTTATCCTAGACAATCCCCCTAAATTACACATCATGGGACAGAGGGACAGTTTAACCTGGAAAATCCCCCGAAAGGACACACCATGGGACAGAGGGACAGTTTATCCCGGATATTCCCCCTAAAGGACACACCATGGGACAGAGGGACAGTTTATCCTGGACAATCCCCCTAAAGGACACACCATGGGACAGAGGGACAGTTTATCCTGGACAATCCCCCTAAAGGACACACCATGGGACAGAGGGACAGTTTATCCTGGACAATCCCCCTAAAGGACACATCATGGGACAGAGGGACAGTTTATCCTGGACAATCCCCCTAAAGGACACACCATGTGACAGAGGGACAGTTTATCCTGGACAATCCCCCTAAAATACACAGCATGGGACAGAGGGACAGTTTATCCTGGACAATACCCCGGAAGGACATTTCATGGGACCGAGGGTCAGTTTATCATGGACTATCCCCCTAAAGGACACGTCATGGGACATATGGACAGTTTAACCCGGACAATCCCCCTAAAGGATATATCATGAGACAGAGGGACACTTTATCATGGACTATCGCCCTAAAGGACACACCATGGGACAGAGGGAAAGGTTATCCCGGACAATCCCCTAAAGGACACATCATGGGACAGAGGGACAGTTTATCCCGGACAATTCCCCTAAAGGACACACCATGGGACAGATGGACAGTTTATCCCGGACAATCCCCCTAAAGGACACACCATGGGATCGAGGGACAGTTTACCCCGGACAATCCCCCTAAAGGACACATCATGGGACAGAGGGACAGTTTATCCTGGACAATCCCCCTAAAGGACACACCATGGGACAGAGGGACAGTTTATCCTGGACAATCCCCCTAAAGGACACACCATGGGACAGAGGGACAGTTTATCCTGGACAATCCCCCTAAAGGACACACCATGGGACAGAGGGACAGTTTATCCTGGACAATCCCCCTAAAGGACACATCATGGGACAGAGGGACAGTTTATCCTAGACAATCCCCCTAATGGACACATCGTGGGACAGAGGGACAGTTTATTCCGGACAATCCCCCTAAAGGACACACAATGGGACAGAGGGACAGTTTATCGTGGACAATCCCCCTAAAGGACACAAAATGGGACAGAGGGACAGTTTATCCCGGACAATCCCCCTAATGGACACAACATGGACAGAGCGACAGTTTATCCTGGACAATCCCCCTAAAGGGCACACCATGGGACAGAGGGACAGTTTATCCCGGACAATCCTCCTAAATGACAAACCATGGGACAAAGGGACAGTTTATCCTGGACAATCCCCCTAAAGGACACACCATGGGACAGAGGGACAGTTTATCCTGGATAATCCCCCTAAAGGAAATACCATGGGACAGAGGGACAGTTTATCCTGGACAATCCCACTAAAGGACACACCATGGGACAGAGGGACAGTTTATCCTGGACAATCCCCCTAAAGGACACATCATGGGACAGTGGGACAATTTATCCCGGACAATCCCCCTAAAGGACACACCATGGGACAGAGGGACAGTTTAACCTGGACAATCCCCCAAAAGGACACACCATGGGACAGAGGGACAGTTTATCCCGGATATTCCCCCTAAAGGACACACCATGGGACAGAGGGACAGTTTATCCTGGACAATCCCACTAAAGGACACACCATGGGACAGAGGGACAGTTTATCCTGGACAATCCCCCTAAAGGACACATCATGGGACAGTGGGACAATTTATCCCGGACAGTCCCCCTAAAGGACACATCATGGGACAGAGGGACAGTTTAACCTGGACAATCCCCCGAAAGGACACACCATGGGACAGAGGGACAGTTTATCCTGGACAATCCCCCTAAAGGACACACCATGGGACAGAGGGACAGTTTATCCTGGACAATCCCCCTAAAGGACACACCATGGGACAGAGGGACAGTTTATCCTGGACAATCCCCCTAAAATACACAGCATGGGACAGAGGGACAGTTTATCCTGGACAATACCCCGGAAGGACATTTCATGGGACCGAGGGTCAGTTTATCCCGGACAATCCCCCTAAAGGACAACCATGGAACAGAAGGACAGTTTATCATGGACTATCCCCCTAAAGGACACGTCATGGGACAGAGGGACAGTTTATCCCGGACAATCCCCCTGATGGACACACCAAGGGACATATGGACAGTTTAACCCGGACAATCCCCCTAAAGGATATATCATGAGACAGAGGGACACTTTATCATGGACTATCGCCCTAAAGGACACACCATGGGACAGAGAGAAAGGTTATCCCGGACAATCCCCCTAAAGGACACATCATGGGACAGAGGGACAGTTTATCCCGGACAATTCCCCTAAAGGACACACCATGGGACAGATGGACAGTTTATCCCGGACAATCCCCCTAAAGGACACACCATGGGATCGTGGGACAGTTTACCCCGGACAATCCCCCTAAAGGACACATCATGGGACAGAGGGACAGTTTATCCTGGACAATCCCCCTAAAGGACACACCATGGGACAGAGGGACAGTTTATCCTGGACAATCCCCCTAAAGGACACACCATGGGACAGAGGGACAGTTTATCCTGGACAATCCCCCTAAAGGACACACCATGGGACAGAGGGACAGTTTATCCTGGACAATCCCCCTAAAGGACACATCATGGGACAGAGGGACAGTTTATCCTGGACAATCCCCCTAAAGGACACACCATGTGACAGAGGGACAGTTTATCCTGGACAATCCCCCTAAAATACACAGCATGGGACAGAGGGACAGTTTATCCTGGACAATACCCCGGAAGGACATTTCATGGGACCGAGGGTCAGTTTATCATGGACTATCCCCCTAAAGGACACGTCATGGGACATATGGACAGTTTAACCCGGACAATCCCCCTAAAGGATATATCATGAGACAGAGGGACACTTTATCATGGACTATCGCCCTAAAGGACACACCATGGGACAGAGGGAAAGATTATCCCGGACAATCCCCTAAAGGACACATCATGGGACAGAGGGACAGTTTATCCCGGACAATTCCCCTAAAGGACACACCATGGGACAGATGGACAGTTTATCCCGGACAATCCCCCTAAAGGACACACCATGGGATCGAGGGACAGTTTACCCCGGACATTCCCCCTAAAGGACACATCATGGGACAGAGGGACAGTTTATCCTGGACAATCCCCCTAAAGGACACACCATGGGACAGAGGGACAGTTTATCCTGGACAATCCCCCTAAAGGACACACCATGGGACAGAGGGACAGTTTATCCTGGACAATCCCCCTAATGGACACATCGTGGGACAGAGGGACAGTTTATTCCGGACAATCCCCCTAAAGGACACACAATGGGACAGAGGGACAGTTTATCGTGGACAATCCCCCTAAAGGACACAAAATGGGACAGAGGGACAGTTTATCCCGGACAATCCCCCTAATGGACACAACATGGACCGAGCGACAGTTTATCCTGGACAATCCCCCTAAAGGGCACACCATGGGACAGAGGGACAGTTTATCCCGGACAATCCTCCTAAATGACAAACCATGGGACAAAGGGACAGTTTATCCTGGACAATCCCCCTAAAGGAAATACCATGGGACAGAGGGACAGTTTATCCCGGATATTCCCCCTAAAGGACACACCATGGGACAGAGGGACAGTTTATCCTGGACAATCCCACTAAAGGACACACCATGGGACAGAGGGACAGTTTATCCTGGACAATCCCCCTAAAGGACACACCATGGGACAGAGGGACAGTTTATCCTGGACAATCCCACTAAAGGACACACCATGGGACAGAGGGACAGTTTATCCTGGACAATCCCCCTAAAGGACACATCATGGGACAGTGGGACAATTTATCCCGGACAATCCCCCTAAAGGACACACCATGGGACAGAGGGACAGTTTAACCTGGACAATCCCCCGAAAGGACACACCATGGGACAGAGGGACAGTTTATCCTGGACAATCCCCCTAAAGGACACACCATGGGACAGAGTGACAGTTTATCCTGGACAATCCCCCTAAAGGACACACCATGGGACAGAGGGACAGTTTATCCTGGACAATCCCACTAAAGGACACACCATGGGACAGAGGGACAGTTTATCCTGGACAATCCCCCTAAAGGACACACCATGGGACAGAGGGACAGTTTATCCTGGACAATCCCACTAAAGGACACACCATGGGACAGAGGGACAGTTTATCCTGGACAATCCCCCTAAAGGACACATCATGGGACAGTGGGACAATTTATCCCGGACAATCCCCCTAAAGGACACACCATGGGACAGAGGGACAGTTTAACCTGGACAATCCCCCGAAAGGACACACCATGGGACAGAGGGACAGTTTATCCTGGACAATCCCCCTAAAGGACACACCATGGGACAGAGTGACAGTTTATCCTGGACAATCCCCCTAAAGGACACACCATGGGACAGAGGGACAGTTTATCCTGGACAATCCCCCTAAAATACACAGCATGGGACAGAGGGACAGTTTATCCTGGACAATACCCCGGAAGGACATTTCATGGGACCGAGGGTCAGTTTATCCCGGACAATCCCCCTAAAGGACAACCATGGAACAGAAGGACAGTTTATCATGGACTATCCCCCTAAAGGACACGTCATGGGACAGAGGGACAGTTTATCCCGGACAATCCCCCTGATGGACACACCAAGTGACATATGGACAGTTTAACCCGGACAATCCCCCTAAAGGATATATCATGAGACAGAGGGACACTTTATCATGGACTATCGCCCTAAAGGACACACCATGGGACAGAGGGAAAGGTTATCCCGGACAATCCCCCTAAAGGACACATCATGGGACAGAGGGACAGTTTATCCCGGACAATTCCCCTAAAGGACACACCATGGGACAGATGGACAGTTTATCCCGGACAATCCCCTTAAAGGACACACCATGGGATCGTGGGACAGTTTACCCCGGACAATCCCCCTAAAGGACACATCATGGGACAGAGGGACAGTTTATCCTGGACAATCCCCCTAAAGGACACACCATGGGACAGAGGGACAGTTTATCCTGGACAATCCCCCTAAAGGACACACCATGGGACAGAGGGACAGTTTATCCTGGACAATCCCCCTAAAGGACACACCATGGGACAGAGGGACAGTTTATCCTGGACAATCCCCCTAAAGGACACATCATGGGACAGAGGGACAGTTTATCCTAGACAATCCCCCTAATGGACACATCGTGGGACAGAGGGACAGTTTATTCCGGACAATCCCCCTAAAGGACACACAATGGGACAGAGGGACAGTTTATCGTGGACAATCCCCCTAAAGGGCACACCATGGGACAGAGGGACAGTTTATCCCGGACAATCCCCCTAATGGACACAACATGGACAGAGCGACAGTTTATCCTGGACAATCCCCCTAAAGGGCACACCATGGGACAGAGGGACAGTTTATGCCGGACAATCCTCCTAAATGACAAACCATGGGACAAAGGGACAGTTTATCCTGGACAATCCCCCTAAAGGACACACCATGGGACAGAGGGACAGTTTATCCTGGATAATCCCCCTAAAGGAAATACCATGGGACAGAGGGACAGTTTATCCCGGATATTCCCCCTAAAGGACACACCATGGGACAGAGGGACAGTTTATCCTGGACAATCCCCCTAAAGGACACATCATGGGACAGAGGGACAATTTATCCCGGACAATCCCACTAAAGGACACATCATGGGACAGAGGGACAGTTTATCCCGGACAATCCCCCTAAAGGACACATCATGGGACAGAGGGACAGTTTATCCCGGACAATCCCCCTAAAGGACACATCATGGGACAGAGGGACAGTTTATCCTGGACAATCCCCCTAAAGGACACACCATGGGACAGAGGGACAGTTTATCCCGGACAAACCCCCTAAAGGACACATCATGGGACAGAGGGACAGTTTATCCTGGACAATCCCCCTAAAGGGCACATCATGGGACAGAGGGACAGTTTATCCCGGACAATCCCCCTAAAGGACAACCATGGAACAGATGGACAGTTTATCCCGGACAATCCCCCTAAAGGGCACACCATGGGACAGACGGACAGTTTATCCTGGACAATCCCCCTAAATTACACATCATGGGACAGAGGGACAGTTTATCCTGGACAATCCCCCCAAAAGGACACAACATGGGACAGAGGGACAGTTTATCCTGGGCAATCCCCCTAAAATACACAGCATGGGACAGAGGGACACTTTATCGTGGACAATCCCCCTAAAGGACACACCATTGGACAGAGGGACAGTTTATCCTGGACAATCCCCCTAAAGGACATAACATGGGACAGAGGGACAGTTTATCCTGGACAATCCCCCTAAAGGACACATCATGGGACAGAGGGACAGTTTATCCCGGACAATCCTCCTAAATGACAAACCATGGGACAGAGGGACAGTTTATCCCGGACAATCCCCCTAAAGGACACACCATGGGACAGAGGGAAAGTTTATCCCGGACAGTCCCCCTAAAGGACACATCATGGGACAGAGGGACAGTTTATCCCGGACAATCCCCCTAAAGGACACATCATGGGACAGAGGGACAGTTTATCCTGGACAATCCCCCTAAAGGACTCACCATGGGACAGAGGGACAGTTTATCCCGGACAATCCCCCTAAAGGACTCACCATGGGACAGAGGGACAGTTTATCCTGGACAATCCCACTAAAGGACACACCAATGGACAGAGGGACAGTTTATCCTGGACAATCCCCCTAAAGGACACACCATGGGACAGAGGGACAGTTTATCCTGGACAATCCCCCTAAAGGACACATCATGGGACAGAGGGACAGTTTATCCTAGACAATCCCCCTAATGGACACATCGTGGGACAGAGGGACAGGTTATTCCGGACAATCCCCCTATAGGACACACAATGGGACAGAGGGACAGTTTATCGTGGACAATCCCCCTAAAGGACACAAAATGGGACAGAGGGACAGTTTATCCCGGACAATCCCCCTAATGGACACAACATGGACAGAGCGACAGTTTATCCTGGACAATCCCCCTAAAGGGCACACCATGGGACAAAGGGACAGTTTATCCTGGACAATCCCCCTAAAGGACACACCATGGGACAGAGGGACAGTTTATCCTGGATAATCCCCCTAAAGGAAATACCATGGGACAGAGGGACAGTTTATCCCGGATATTCCCCCTAAAGGACACACCATGGGACAGAGGGACAGTTTATCCTGGACAATCCCACTAAAGGACACACCATGGGACAGAGGGACAGTTTATCCTGGACAATCCCCCTAAAGGACACATCATGGGACAGTGGGACAATTTATCCCGGACAATCCCCCTAAAGGACACACCATGGGACAGAGGGACAGTTTAACCTGGACAATCCCCCGAAAGGACACACCATGGGACAGATGGACAGTTTATCCCGGACAATCCCCCTAAAGGACACACCATGGGACAGAGGGACAGTTTATCCTGGACAATCCCCCTAAAGGACACACCATGGGACAGAGGGACAGTTTATCCTGGACAATCCCCCTAAAATACACAGCATGGGACAGAGGGACAGTTTATCCTGGACAATACCCCGGAAGGACATTATATGGGACCGAGGGTCAGTTTATCCCGGACAATCCCCCTAAAGGACAACCATGGAACAGAAGGACAGTTTATCATGGACTATCCCCCTAAAGGACAAGTCATGGGACAGAGGGACAGTTTATCCCGGACAATCCCCCTGATGGACACACCAAGGGACATATGGACAGTTTAACCCGGACAATCCCCCTAAAGGATATATCATGAGACAGAGGGACACTTTATCATGGACTATCGCCCTAAAGGACACACCATGGGACAGAGGGAAAGGTTATCCCGGACAATCCCCCTAAAGGACACATCATGGGACAGAGGGACAGTTTATCCCGGACAATTCCCCTAAAGGACACACCATGGGACAGATGGACAGTTTATCCCGGACAATCCCCCTAAAGGACACACCATGGGATCGTGGGACAGTTTACCCCGGACAATCCCCCTAAAGGACACATCATGGGACAGAGGGACAGTTTATCCTGGACAATCCCCCTAAAGGACACAACATGGACAGAGCGATAGTTTATCCTGGACAATCCCCCTAAAGGGCACACCATGGGACAGAGGGACAGTTTATCCCGGACAATCCTCCTAAATGACAAACCATGGGACAAAGGGACAGTTTATCCTGGACAATCCCCCTAAAGGACACACCATGGGACAGAGGGACAGTTTATCCTGGATAATCCCCCTAAAGGAAATACCATGGGACAGAGGGACAGTTTATCCCGGATATTCCCCCTAAAGGACACACCATGGGACAGAAGGACAGTTTATCCTGGACAATCCCCCTAAAGGACACATCATGGGACAGAGGGACAATTTATCCCGGACAATCCCCCTAAAGGACACATCATGGGACAGAGGGACAGTTTATCCCGGACAATCCCCCTAAAGGACACATCATGGGACAGAGGGACAGTTTACCCTGGACAATCCCCCAATGGACACATCATGGGACAGAGGGACAGTTTATCCCGGACTATCCCCCTAAAGGACACGTCATGGGAGAGAGGGACAGTTTATCCCGGACAATCCCCGTAATGGACACACCAAGGGACATATGGACAGTTTAACCCGGACAATCCCCCACAAGGATATATCATGGGACAGAGGGACAGTTTATCCCGGACAATCCCCCTAAAGGGCACACCATGGGACAGACGGACAGTTTATCCTGGACAATCCCCCTAAAGGACACACCATGGGACAGAGGGACAATTTATCCTGGACAATCCCCCCAAAAGGACACAACATGGGACAGAGGGACAGTTTATCCTGGACAATCCCCCTAATGGACACACCATGGGACAGAGGGACATTTTATTCTGGGCAATCCCCCTAAAATACACAGCATGGGACAGAGGGACAGTTTATCGTGGACAATCCCCCTAAAGGACACACCATGGGACAGAGGGACAGTTTATCCCGGACAATCCCCCTAATGGACACACCATGGACAGAGGGACAGTTTATCCTGGACAATCCCCCTAAAGGACATAACATGGGACAGAGGGACAGTTTATACCGGACAATCCCCCTAAAGGACACATCATGGGACAGAGGGACAGTTTATCCCGGACAATCCTCCTAAATGACAAACCATGGGACAGAGGGACAGTTTACCACGGACAATCCCCCTAAAGGACACACCATGGGACAGAGGGACAGTTTATCCCGGACAATCCCCCTAAAGGACACATCATGGGAAAGAGGGACAGTTTATCCCGGACAATCCCCCTAAAGGATACATCATGGGACAGAGGGACAGTTTATCCTGGACAATCCCCCTAAAGGACACATCATGGGACAGAGGGACAGTTTATCCCGGACAATCCCCCTAAAGGACACATCATGGGACAGAGGGACAGTTTATCCCGGACAATCCCCCTAAACGACAACCATGGAACAGAAGGACAGTTTATCCTGGACAATCCCCCTAAAGGATACACCATGGGACAGAGGGACAGTTTATCCTGGACCATCCCCCTAAATTACACATCATGGGACAGAGGGACAGTTTATCCTGGACAATCCCCCTAAATTACACACCATGGGACAGAGGGAAAGTTTATCCCGGACAATCCCCCTAAAGGACTCACCATGGCACAGAGGGACAGTTTATCCTGGACAATCCCACTAAAGGACACACCATGGGACAGAGGGACAGTTTATCCCGGACAATCCCCCTAAAGGACACACCATGGGACAGAGGGACAGTTTATCCTGGACAATCCCCCTAAAGGACACATCATGGGACAGAGGGACAGTTTATCCCGGACAATCCCCCTAAAGGACACATCATGGGACAGAGGGATAGTTTATCCTGGACAATCCCCCTAAAGGACACATCATGGGACAGAGGGACAGTTTATCCCGGACAATCCCCCTAAACGACAACCATGGAACAGAAGGACAGTTTATCCTGGACAATCCCCCTAAAGGACACACCATGGGACAGAGGGACAGTTTATCCTGGACAATCCCCCTAAATTACACATCATGGGACAGAGGGACAGTTTATCCTGGACAATCCCCCTAAAGGACACACCACGGGATCGAGGGACAGTTTATCCCGGACAATCCCCCTAAAGGACACATCATGGGACAGAGGGACAGTTTATCCAGGACAATCCCCCTAAAGGACACACCATGGGACAGAGGGACAGTTTATCCAGGACAATCCCCCTAAAGGTCACACCATGGGACAGAGGGACAGTTTATCCTGGACAATCCCCCTAAAGGACACATCATGGGACAGAGGGACAGTTTATCCTGGACAATCCCCCTAAAATACACACAATGGGACAGAGGGACAGTTTATCCTGGACAATCCCCCTAAAGGACTCACCATGGGAAAGAGGGACAGTTTATCCTGGACATTCCCCCTAAAGGACACATCATGGGACAGAGGAACAGTTTATCCCGGACAATCCCCCTAAAGGACACATCATGGGACCGAGGGACAGTTTATCCCGGACAATCCTACGAAAGGACACACCATGGGACAGAGGGATAGTTTATCCTGGACAATCACCCTAAAGGACACATCATGGGACAGAGGGACAGTTTATCCCGGACAATACCCCTAAAGGACACATCATGGGAAAGAGGGACAGTTTATCCCGGACAATTCCCGTAAAGGACACATCATGGGACAGAGGGACAATTTATCCCGGACAATCCCCCTAAAGGACACACCATAGGACAGAGGGACAGTTTATCCTGGACAATCCCCCTAAAGGACACATCATGGGACAGAGGGACAATTTATCCCGGACAATCCCCCTAAAGGACACACCATGGGACAGAGGGACAGTTTATCCCGGACAATCCCCCTCAAGGACACACCATGGGACAGAGGGACAGTTTATCTTGGACAATCACCCTAATGGACACATCATGGGACAGAGGGACAGTTTATCCTGGACAATCCCCCTAAAGGACACATCATGGGACAGAGGGACAGTTTATCCTGGACAATCCCCCTAAAGGACACACCATGGGACAGAGTGACAGTTTATCCTGGACAATCCCCCTAAAGGACACACAATTGGACAGAGGGACAGTTTATCCCGGACAATCCCCCTAAAGGACACATCATGGGACAGAGGGACAGTTTAACCCGGACAATCCCCCTAAAGGATATATCATGGGACAGAGAGACACTTTATCATGGACTATCGCCCTAAAGGACACACCATGGGACAGTTTATCCTGGACAATCCCCCTAAATTACACATCATGGGACAGAGGGACAGTTTATCTTGGACAATCCCCCTAAAGGACACACCATGGGACAGAGTGACAGTTTATCCCGGACAATCCCCCTAAAGGACACATCATGGGACAGAGGGACAGTTTATCCCGGACAATCACCCTAATGGACACATCATGGGACAGAGGGACAGTTTATCCTGGACAATCCCCTTAATGGACACATCATGGGACAGAGGGACAGTTTATCCTGGACAATCCCCCTAAATTACACATCATGGGACAGAGGGACAGTTTATCCTGGACAATCCCACTAAAGGACACACCATGGGACAGAGGGACAGTTTATCCCGGACAATCCCCCTAAAGGACACATCATGGGACAGAGGGACAGTTTATCCTGGATAATCCCCCTAAAGGACATACCATGGGACAGAGGGACAGTTTATCCCGGACAATCCCACTAAAGGAGGCACCATGGGACAGAGGGACAGTTTATCCTGGACAATCCCCCTAAAGGACACACAATTGGACAGAGGGACAGTTTATCCCGGACAATCCCCCTACAGTACACATCATGGGACAGAGGGACAGTTTATCCTGGACAATCCCCCTAAAGGACACATCATGGGACAGAGGGACAGTTTATCCCGGACAATCCCCCTAAAGGACACATCATGGGACAGAGGGACAGTTTATCCTGGATAATCCCCCTAAAGGACACATCATGGGACAGAGGGACAGTTTATCCTGGACAATCCCCCTAAAGGACACACCATGGGACAGAGGGACAGTTTATCCTGGACAATCCCCCTAATGGACACATCGTGGGACAGAGGGACAGTTTATTCCGGACAATCCCCCTAAAGGACACACAATGGGACAGAGGGACAGTTTATCCTGGACAATCCCCCTAGAGGACACACCATGGGACAGAGGGACAGTTTATCGTGGACAATCCCCCTAAAGGACACACAATGGGACAGAGGGACAGTTTATCCCGGACAATCCCCCTAAAGGACACATCATGGGACAGAGGGACAGTTTATCCTGGATAATCCCACTAAAGGAGGCACCATGGGACAGAGGGACAGTTTATCCCGGACAATCCCACTAAAGGAGGCACCATGGGACAGAGGGACAGTTTATCCTGGACAATCCCCCTAAAGGACACACCATGGGACAGAGGGACAGTTTATCCCGGACAATCCCCCTAAAGGACACACAATGGGACAGAGGGACAGTTTATCCCGGACAATCCCCCTAAAGGACACACAATGGGACAGAGGGACAGTTTATTCCGGACAATCCCCCTAAAGGACACACAATGGGACAGAGGGACAGTTTAACCTGGACAATCCCCCGAAAGGAAACACCATGGGACAGATGGACAGTTTATCCCGGACAATCCCCCTAAAGGACACACCATGGGACAGAGGGACAGTTTATCCTGGACAATCCCCCTAAAGGACACACCATGGGACAGAGGGACAGTTTATCCTGGACAATCCCCCTAAAATACACAGCATGGGACAGAGGGACAGTTTATCCTGGACAATACCCCGGAAGGACATTTCGTGGGACCGAGGGTCAGTTTATCCCGGACAATCACCCTAAAGGACACACCATGGAACAGAAGGACAGTTTATCATGGACTATCCCCCTAAAGGACACGTCATGGGACAGAGGGACAGTTTATCCCGGACAATCCCCCTGATGGACACACCAAGGGACATATGGACAGTTTATCCTGGACAATCCCCCTAAAGGACACACCATGGGACAGAGGGACAGTTTATCCTGGACAATCCCCCTAAATTACACATCATGGGACAGAGGGACAGTTTATCCTGGACAATCCCCCTAAAGGACACACCACGGGATCGAGGGACAGTTTATCCCGGACAATCCCCCTAAAGGACACATCATGGGACAGAGGGACAGTTTATCCAGGACAATCCCCCTAAAGGACACACCATGGGACAGAGGGACAGTTTATCCAGGACAATCCCCCTAAAGGTCACACCATGGGACAGAGGGACAGTTTATCCTGGACAATCCCCCTAAAGGACACATCATGGGACAGAGGGACAGTTTATCCTGGACAATCCCCCTAAAATACACACAATGGGACAGAGGGACAGTTTATCCTGGACAATCCCCCTAAAGGACTCACCATGGGAAAGAGGGACAGTTTATCCTGGACATTCCCCCTAAAGGACACATCATGGGACAGAGGAACAGTTTATCCCGGACAATCCCCCTAAAGGACACATCATGGGACCGAGGGACAGTTTATCCCGGACAATCCTACGAAAGGACACACCATGGGACAGAGGGATAGTTTATCCTGGACAATCACCCAAAAGGACACATCATGGGACAGAGGGACAGTTTATCCCGGACAATACCCCTAAAGGACACATCATGGGAAAGAGGGACAGTTTATCCCGGACAATTCCCGTAAAGGACACATCATGGGACAGAGGGACAATTTATCCCGGACAATCCCCCTAAAGGACACTCCATAGGACAGAGGGACAGTTTATCCTGGACAATCCCCCTAAAGGACACATCATGGGACAGAGGGACAATTTATCCCGGACAATCCCCCTAAAGGACACACCATGGGACAGAGGGACAGTTTATCCCGGACAATCCCCCTCAAGGACACACCATGGGACAGAGGGACAGTTTATCTTGGACAATCACCCTAATGGACACATCATGGGACAGAGGGACAATTTATCCCGGACAATCCCCCTAAAGGACACATCATGGGACAGAGGGACAGTTTATCCTGGACAATCCCCCGGAAGGACATTTCATGGGAGAGAGGGACAGTTTATCCTGGACAATCCCCCTAAAGGACACATCATGGGACAGAGGGACAGTTTATCCTGGACAATCCCCCTAAAGGACACACCATGGGACAGAGTGACAGTTTATCCTGGACAATCCCCCTAAAGGACACACAATTGGACAGAGGGACAGTTTATCCCGGACAATCCCCCTAAAGGACACATCATGGGACAGAGGGACAGTTTAACCCGGACAATCCCCCTAAAGGATATATCATGGGACAGAGAGACACTTTATCATGGACTATCGCCCTAAAGGACACACCATGGGACAGTTTATCCTGGACAATCCCCCTAAATTACACATCATGGGACAGAGGGACAGTTTATCTTGGACAATCCCCCTAAAGGACACACCATGGGACAGAGTGACAGTTTATCCCGGACAATCCCCCTAAAGGACACATCATGGGACAGAGGGACAGTTTATCCCGGACAATCCCCCTAATGGACACATCATGGGACAGAGGGACAGTTTATCCTGGACAATCCCCTTAATGGACACATCATGGGACAGAGGGACAGTTTATCCTGGACAATCCCCCTAAATTACACATCATGGGACAGAGGGACAGTTTATCCTGGACAATCCCACTAAAGGACACACCATGGGACAGAGGGACAGTTTATCCCGGACAATCCCCCTAAAGGACACATCATTGGACAGAGGGACAGTTTATCCTGGATAATCCCCCTAAAGGACATACCATGGGACAGAGGGACAGTTTATCCCGGACAATCCCACTAAAGGAGGCACCATGGGACAGAGGGACAGTTTATCCTGGACAATCCCCCTAAAGGACACACAATTGGACAGAGGGACAGTTTATCCCGGACAATCCCCCTACAGTACACATCATGGGACAGAGGGACAGTTTATCCTGGACAATCCCCCTAAAGGACACATCATGGGACAGAGGGACAGTTTATCCCGGACAATCCCCCTAAAGGACACATCATGGGACAGAGGGACAGTTTATCCTGGATAATCCCCCTAAAGGACACATCATGGGACAGAGGGACAGTTTATCCTGGACAATCCCCCTAAAGGACACACCATGGGACAGAGGGACAGTTTATCCTGGACAATCCCCCTAATGGACACATCGTGGGACAGAGGGACAGTTTATTCCGGACAATCCCCCTAAAGGACACACAATGGGACAGAGGGACAGTTTATCCTGGACAATCCCCCTAGAGGACACACCATGGGACAGAGGGACAGTTTATCGTGGACAATCCCCCTAAAGGACACACAATGGGACAGAGGGACAGTTTATCCCGGACAATCCCCCTAAAGGACACATCATGGGACAGAGGGACAGTTTATCCTGGATAATCCCACTAAAGGAGGCACCATGGGACAGAGGGACAGTTTATCCCGGACAATCCCACTAAAGGACACACCATGGGACAGAGGGACAGTTTATCCTGGACAATCCCCCTAAAGGACACACCATGGGACAGAGGGACAGTTTATCCCGGACAATCCCCCTACAGTACACATCATGGGACAGAGGGACAGTTTATCCTGGATAATCCCACTAAAGGAGGCACCATGGGACAGAGGGACAGTTTATCCCGGACAATCCCCCTAAATGACACACCATGGGACAGAGGGACAGTTTATCCTGGACAATCCCCCTAAAGGACACACCATGGGACAGAGGGACAGTTTATCCTGGACAATCCCCCTAAAGGACACACCATGGGACAGAGGGACAGTTTATCCCGGACAATCCCCCTACAGTACACATCATGGGACAGAGGGACAGTTTATCCCGGACAATCCCCCTAAAGGACACATCATGGGACAGAGGGACAGTTTATCCTGGACAATCCCCCTAAAGGACACACCATGGGACAGAGGGACAGTTTATCCTGGACAATCCCCCTAATGGACACATCGTGGGACAGAGGGACAGTTTATTCCGGACAATCCCCCTAAAGGACACACAATGGGACAGAGGGACAGTTTATCCCGGACAATCCCCCTAATGGACACATCGTGGGACAGAGGGACAGTTTATTCCGGACAATCCCCCTAAAGGACACACAATGGGACAGAGGGACAGTTTAACCTGGACAATCCCCCGAAAGGAAACACCATGGGACAGATGGACAGTTTATCCCGGACAATCCCCCTAAAGGACACACCATGGGACAGAGGGACAGTTTATCCTGGACAATCCCCCTAAAGGACACACCATGGGACAGAGGGACAGTTTATCCTGGACAATCCCCCTAAAATACACAGCATGGGACAGAGGGACAGTTTATCCTGGACAATACCCCGGAAGGACATTTCATGGGACCGAGGGTCAGTTTATCCCGGACAATCCCCCTAAAGGACAACCATGGAACAGAAGGACAGTTTATCATGGACTATCCCCCTAAAGGACACGTCATGGGACAGAGGGACAGTTTATCCCGGACAATCCCCCTGATGGACACACCAAGGGACATATGGACAGTTTATCCCGGACAATCCCCCTAAAGGATATATCATGAGACAGAGGGACACTTTATCATGGACTATCGCCCTAAAGGACACACCATGGGACAGAGGGAAAGGTTATCCCGGACAATCCCCCTAAAGGACACATCATGGGACAGAGGGACAGTTTATCCCGGACAATTCCCCTAAAGGACACACCATGGGACAGATGGACAGTTTATCCCGGACAATCCCCCTAAAGGACACACCATGGGATCGTGGGACAGTTTACCCCGGACAATCCCCCTAAAGGACACATCATGGGACAGAGGGACAGTTTATCCTGGACAATCCCCCTAAAGGACACACCATGGGACAGAGGGACAGTTTATCCTGGACAATCCCCCTAAAGGACACACCATGGGACAGAGGGACAGTTTATCCTGGACAATCCCCCTAAAGGACACACCATGGGACAGAGGGACAGTTTATCCTGGACAATCCCCCTAAAGGACACATCATGGGACAGAGGGACAGTTTATCCTAGACAATCCCCCTAATGGACACATCGTGGGACAGAGGGACAGTTTATTCCGGACAATCCCCCTAAAGGACACACAATGGGACAGAGGGACAGTTTATCGTGGACAATCCCCCTAAAGGACACACAATGGGACAGAGGGACAGTTTATCCCGGACAATCCCCCTAATGGACACAACATGGACAGACCGATAGTTTATCCTGGACAATCCCCCTAAAGGGCACACCATGGGACAGAGGGACAGTTTATCCCGGACAATCCTCCTAAATGACAAACCATGGGACAAAGGGACAGTTTATCCTGGACAATCCCCCTAAAGGACACACCATGGGACAGAGGGACAGTTTATCCTGGATAATCCCCCTAAAGGAAATACCATGGGACAGAGGGACAGTTTATCCCGGATATTCCCCCTAAAGGACACACCATGGGACAGAGGGACAGTTTATCCTGGACAATCCCCCTAAAGGACACATCATGGGACAGAGGGACAATTTATCCCGGACAATCCCACTAAAGGACACATCATGGGACAGAGGGACAGTTTATCCCGGACAATCCCCCTAAAGGACACATCATGGGACAGAGGGACAGTTTATCCCGGACAATCCCCCTAAAGGACACACCATGGGACAGACGGACAGTTTATCCTGGACAATCCCCCTAAATTACACATCATGGGACAGAGGGACAGTTTATCCTGGACAATCCCCCCAAAAGGACACAACATGGGACAGAGGGACAGTTTATCCTGGACAATCCCCCTAATGGACACACCATGGGACAGAGGGACATTTTATTCTGGGCAATCCCCCTAAAATACACAGCATGGGACAGAGGGACAGTTTATCGTGGACAATCCCCCTAAAGGACACACCATGGGACAGAGGGACAGTTTATCCCGGACAATCCCCCTAATGGACACACCATGGACAGAGGGACAGTTTATCCTGGACAATCCCCCTAAAGGACATAACATGGGACAGAGGGACAGTTTATACCGGACAATCCCCCTAAAGGACACATCATGGGACAGAGGGACAGTTTATCCCGGACAATCCTCCTAAATGACAAACCATGGGACAGAGGGACAGTTTATCACGGACAATCCCCCTAAAGGACACACCATGGGACAGAGGGAAAGTTTATCCCGGACAGTCCCCCTAAAGGACACATCATGGGAAAGAGGGACAGTTTATCCCGGACAATCCCCCTAAAGGACACATCATGGGACAGAGGGACAGTTTATCCCGGACAATCCCCCTAAAGGATACATCATGGGACAGAGGGACAGTTTATCCTGGACAATCCCCCTAAAGGACTCACCATGGGACAGAGGGACAGTTTATCCCGGACAATCCCCCTAAAGGACTCACCATGGGACAGAGGGACAGTTTATCCTGGACAATCCCACTAAAGGACACACCATGGGACAGAGGGACAGTTTATCCTAGACAATCCCCCTAATGGACACATCGTGGGACAGAGGGACAGTTTATTCCGGACAATCCCCCTAAAGGACACACAATGGGACAGAGGGACAGTTTATCGTGGACAATCCCCCTAAAGGACACAAAATGGGACAGAGGGACAGTTTATCCCGGACAATCCCCCTAATGGACACAACATGGACAGAGCGACAGTTTATCCTGGACAATCCCCCTAAAGGGCACACCATGGGACAGAGGGACAGTTTATCCCGGACAATCCTCCTAAATGACAAACCATGGGACAAAGGGACAGTTTATCCTGGACAATCCCCCTAAAGGACACATCATGGGACAGAGGGACAGTTTATCCTGGATAATCCCCCTAAAGGAAATACCATGGGACAGAGGGACAGTTTATCCCGGATATTCCCCCTAAAGGACACACCATGGGACAGAGGGACAGTTTATCCTGGACAATCCCACTAAAGGACACACCATGGGACAGAGGGACAGTTTATCCTGGACAATCCCCCTAAAGGACACATCATGGGACAGTGGGACAATTTATCCCGGACAATCCCCCTAAAGGACACACCATGGGACAGAGGGACAGTTTAACCTGGACAATCCCCCGAAAGGACACACCATGGGACAGATGGACAGTTTATCCCGGACAATCCCCCTAAAGGACACACCATGGGACAGAGGGACAGTTTATCCTGGACAATCCCCCTAAAGGACACACCATGGGACAGAGGGACAGTTTATCCTGGACAATCCCCCTAAAATACACAGCATGGGACAGAGGGACAGTTTATCCTGGACAATACCCCGGAAGGACATTTCATGGGACCGAGGGTCAGTTTATCCCGGACAATCCCCCTAAAGGACAACCATGGAACAGAAGGACAGTTTATCATGGACTATCCCCCTAAAGGACACGTCATGGGACAGAGGGACAGTTTATCCCGGACAATCCCCCTGATGGACACACCAAGGGACATATGGACAGTTTAACCCGGACAATCCCCCTAAAGGACACATCATGGGACAGAGGGACAGTTTATCATGGACTATCGCCCTAAAGGACACACCATGGGACAGAGGGAAAGGTTATCCCGGACAATCCCCCTAAAGGACACATCATGGGACAGAGGGACAGTTTATCCCGGACAATTCCCCTAAAGGACACACCATGGGACAGATGGACAGTTTATCCCGGACAATCCCCCTAAAGGACACACCATGGGATCGTGGGACAGTTTACCCCGGACAATCCCCCTAAAGGACACATCATGGGACAGAGGGACAGTTTATCCTGGACAATCCCCCTAAAGGACACACCATGGGACAGAGGGACAGTTTATCCTGGACAATCCCCCTAAAGGACACACCATGGGACAGAGGGACAGTTTATCCTGGACAATCCCCCTAAAGGACACACCATGGGACAGAGGGACAGTTTATCCTGGACAATCCCCCTAAAGGACACATCATGGGACAGAGGGACAGTTTATCCTAGACAATCCCCCTAATGGACACATCGTGGGACAGAGGGACAGTTTATTCCGGACAATCCCCCTAAAGGACACACAATGGGACAGAGGGACAGTTTATCGTGGACAATCCCCCTAAAGGACACACAATGGGACAGAGGGACAGTTTATCCCGGACAATCCCCCTAATGGACCCAACATGGACAGAGCGATAGTTTATCCTGGACAATCCCCCTAAAGGGCACACCATGGGACAGAGGGACAGTTTATCCCGGACAATCCTCCTAAATGACAAACCATGGGACAAAGGGACAGTTTATCGTGGACAATCCCCCTAAAGGACACACCATGGGACAGAGGGACAGTTTATCCTGGATAATCCCCCTAAAGGAAATACCATGGGACAGAGGGACAGTTTATCCCGGATATTCCCCCTAAAGGACACACCATGGGACAGAGGGACAGTTTATCCTGGACAATCCCCCTAAAGGACACATCATGGGACAGAGGGACAATTTATCCCGGACAATCCCCCTAAAGGACACATCATGGGACAGAGGGACAGTTTATCCCGGCCAATCCCCCTAAAGGACACATCATGGGACAGAGGGACAGTTTATCCCGGACAATCCCCCTAAAGGACACATCATGGGACAGAGGGACAGTTTATCCCGGACAAACCCCCTAAAGGACACATCATGGGACAGAGGGACAGTTTATCCTGGACAATCCCCCTAAAGGGCACATCATGGGACAGAGGGACAGTTTACCCTGGACAATCCCCCAATGGAAACATCATGGGACAGAGGGACAGTTTATCCCGGACTATCCCCCTAAAGGACACGTCATGGGAGAGAGGGACAGTTTATCCCGGACAATCCCCGTAATGGACACACCAAGGGACATATGGACAGTTTAACCCGGACAATCCCCCACAAGGATATATCATGGGACAGAGGGACAGTTTATCCCGGACAATCCCCCTAAAGGGCACACCATGGGACAGACGGACAGTTTATCCTGGACAATCCCCTTAAATTACACATCATGGGACAGAGGGACAGTTTATCCTGGACAATCCCCCCAAAAGGACACAACATGGGACAGAGGGACAGTTTATCCTGGACAATCCCCCTAATGGACACACCATGGGACAGAGGGACATTTTATTCTGGGCAATCCCCCTAAAATACACAGCATGGGACAGAGGGACAGTTTATCGTGGACAATCCCCCTAAAGGACACACCATGGACAGAGGGACAGTTTATCCTGGACAATCCCCCTAAAGTACATAACATGGGACAGAGGGACAGTTTATACCGGACAATCCCCCTAAAGGACACATCATGGGACAGAGGGACAGTTTATCCCGGACAATCCTCCTAAATGACAAACCATGGGACAGAGGGACAGTTTATCACGGACAATCTCCCTAAAGGACACACCATGGGACAGAGGGAAAGTTTATCCCGGACAATCCCCCTAAACGACAACCATGGAACAGAAGGACAGTTTATCCTGGACAATCCCCCTAAAGGACACACCATGGGACAGAGGGACAGTTTATCCTGGACAATCCCCCTAAATTACACATCATGGGACAGAGGGACAGTTTATCCTGGACAATCCCCCTAAAGGACACACCACGGGATCGAGGGACTGTTTATCCCGGACAATCCCCCTAAAGGACACATCACGGGACAGAGGGACAGTTTATCCAGGACAATCCCCCTAAAGGACACACCATGGGATAGAGGGACAGTTTATCCAGGACAATCCCCCTAAAGGACACACCATGGGACAGAGGGACAGTTTATCCTGGACAATCCCCCTAAAGGACACATCTTGGGACAGAGGGACAGTTTATCCTGGACAATCCCCCTAAAATACACACAATGGGACAGAGGGACAGTTTATCCTGGACAATCCCCCTAAAGGACTCACCAATGGAAAGAGGGACAATTTATCCTGGACAATCCCCCTAAAGGACACATCATGGGACAGAGGGACAGTTTATCCCGGACAATCCCCCTAAAGGACACATCATGGGACAGAGGGACAGTTTATCCCGGACAAACCCCCTAAAGGACACATCATGGGACAGAGGGACAGTTTATCCTGGACAATCCCCCTAAAGGGCACATCATGGGACAGAGGGACAGTTTACCCTGGACAATCCCCCAATGGACACATCATGGGACAGAGGGACAATTTATCCCGGACTATCCCCCTAAAGGACACGTCATGGGAGAGAGGGACAGTTTATCCCGGACAATCCCCGTAATGGACACACCAAGGGACATATGGACAGTTTAACCCGGACAATCCCCCACAAGGATATATCATGGGACAGAGGGACAGTTTATCCCGGACAATCCCCCTAAAGAGCACACCATGGGACAGACGGACAGTTTATCCTGGACAATCCCCTTAAATTACACATCATGGGACAGAGGGACAGTTTATCCTGGACAATCCCCCTAATGGACACACCGTGGGACAGAGGGACATTTTATTCTGGGCAATCCCCCTAATGGACACACCATGGGACAGAGGGACATTTTATTCTGGGCAATCCCCCTAAAATACACAGCATGGGACAGAGGGACAGTTTATCGTGGACAATCCCCCTAAAGGACACACCATGGGACAGAGGGACAGTTTATCCCGGACAATCCCCCTAATGGACACACCATGGACAGAGGGACAGTTTATCCTGGACAATCCCCCTAAAGGACACATCATGGGACAGAGGGACAGTTTATCCCGGACAATCCTCCTAAATGACAAACCATGGGACAGAGGGACAGTTTATCCCGGACAATCCCCCTAAAGGACACACCATGGGACAGAGGGAAAGTTTATCCCGGACAATCCCCCTAAAGGACACATCATGGGAAAGAGGGACAGTTTATCCCGGACAATCCCCCTAAAGGACACATCATGGGACAGAGGGACAGTTTATCCCGGACAATCCCCCTAAAGGATACATCATGGGACAGAGGGACAGTTTATCCTGGACAATCCCCCTAAAGGACTCACCATGGGACAGAGGGACAGTTTATCATGGACAATCCCCCTAAAGGACTCTCCATGGCACAGAGGGACAGTTTATCCTGGACAATCCCACTAAAGGACACACCATGGGACAGAGGGACAGTTTATCCCGGACAATCCCCCTAAAGGACACACCATGGGACAGAGGGACAGTTTATCCTGGACAATCCCCCTAAAGGACACATCATGGGACAGAGGGACAGTTTATCCCGGACAATCCCCCTAAAGGACACATCATGGGACAGAGGGACAGTTTATCCTGGACAATCCCCCTAAAGGACACATCATGGGACAGAGGGACAGTTTATCCCGGACAATCCCCCTAAACGACAACCATGGAACAGAAGGACAGTTTATCCTGGACAATCCCCCTAAAGGACACACCATGGGACAGAGGGACAGTTTATCCTGGACAATCCCCCTAAATTACACATCATGGGACAGAGGGACAGTTTATCCCGGACAATCCCCCTAAAGGACTCACCATGGCACAGAGGGACAGTTTATCCTGGACAATCCCACTAAAGGACACACCATGGGACAGAGGGACAGTTTATCCCGGACAATCCCCCTAAAGGACACACCATGGGACAGAGGGACAGTTTATCCTGGACAATCCCCCTAAAGGACACATCATGGGACAGAGGGACAGTTTATCCCGGACAATCCCCCTAAAGGACACATCATGGGACAGAGGGACAGTTTATCCTGGACAATCCCCCTAAAGGACACATCATGGGACAGAGGGACAGTTTATCCCGGACAATCCCCCTAAACGACAACCATGGAACAGAAGGACAGTTTATCCTGGACAATCCCCCTAAAGGACACACCATGGGACAGAGGGACAGTTTATCCTGGACAATCCCCCTAAATTACACATCATGGGACAGAGGGACAGTTTATCCTGGACAATCCCCCTAAAGGACACACCACGGGATCGAGGGACAGTTTATCCCGGACAATCCCCCTAAAGGACACATCACGGGACAGAGGGACAGTTTATCCAGGACAATCCCCCTAAAGGACACACCATGGGACAGAGGGACAGTTTTTCCAGGACAATCCCCCTAAATGACACACCATGGGACAGAGGGACAGTTTATCCTGGACAATCCCCCTAAAGGACACATCATGGGACAGAGGGACAGTTTATCCTGGACAATCCCCCTAAAATACACACAATGGGACAGAGGGACAGTTTATCCTGGACAATCCCCCTAAAGGACTCACCATGGGAAAGAGGGACAATTTATCCTGGACATTCCCCCTAAAGGACACATCATGGGACAGAGGAACAGTTTATCCCGGACAATCCCCCTAAAGGACACATCATGGGACCGAGGGACAGTTTATCCCGGACAATCCTACGAAAGGACACACCATGGGACAGAGGGATAGTTTATCCTGGACAATCACCCTAAAGGACACATCATGGGACAGAGGGACAGTTTATCCCGGACAATTCCCGTAAAGGACACATCATGGGACAGAGGGACAATTTATCCCGGACAATCCCCCTAAAGGACACACCATAGGACAGAGGGACAGTTTATCCTGGACAATCCCCCTAAAGGACACATCATGGGACAGAGGGACAATTTATCCCGGACAATCCCCCTAAAGGACACACCATGGGACAGAGGGACAGTTTATCCCGGACAATCCCCCTCAAGGACACACCATGGGACAGAGGGACAGTTTATCTTGGACAATCACCCTAATGGACACATCATGGGACAGAGGGACAATTTATCCCGGACAATCCCCCTAAAGGACACATCATGGGACAGAGGGACAGTTTATCCTGGACAATCCCCCGGAAGGACATTTCATGGGAGAGAGGGACAGTTTATCCTGGACAATCCCCCTAAAGGACACATCATGGGACAGAGGGACAGTTTATCCTGGACAATCCCCCTAAAGGACACACCATGGGACAGAGTGACAGTTTATCCTGGACAATCCCCCTAAAGGACACATCATGGGACAGAGGGACAGTTTATCCCGGACAATCCCCCTAAAGGACACATCATGGGACAGAGGGACAGATTAACCCGGACAATCCCCCTAAAGGATATATCATGGGACAGAGAGACACTTTATCATGGACTATCGCCCTAAAGGACACACCATGGGACAGTTTATCCTGGACAATCCCCCTAAATTACACATCATGGGACAGAGGGACAGTTTATCTTGGACAATCCCCCTAAAGGACAAACCATGGGACAGAGTGACAGTTTATCCCGGACAATCCCCCTAAAGGACACATCATGGGACAGAGGGACAGTTTATCCCGGACAATCCCCCTAATGGACACATCATGGGACAGAGGGACAGTTTATCCTGGACAAT
This sequence comes from Prionace glauca, assembly GCA_037974335.1. Lineage (NCBI taxonomy): Eukaryota > Metazoa > Chordata > Chondrichthyes > Carcharhiniformes > Carcharhinidae > Prionace > Prionace glauca. Next base: position 10,897 of record JBBMRE010000191.1, on the reverse strand, counting down.
CCCCTTAATGGACACATCATAGGACAGAGGGACAGTTTATCCTGGACAATCCCCCTAAATTACACATCATGGGACAGAGGGACAGTTTATCCTGGACAATCCCACTAAAGGACACACCATGGGACAGAGGGACAGTTTATCCCGGACAATCCCCCTAAAGGACACATCATGGGACAGAGGGACAGTTTATCCTGGATAATCCCCCTAAAGGACATACCATGGGACAGAGGGACAGTTTATCCCGGACAATCCCACTAAAGGAGGCACCATGGGACAGAGGGACAGTTTATCCTGGACAATCCCCCTAAAGGACACACAATTGGACAGAGGGACAGTTTATCCCGGACAATCCCCCTACAGTACACATCATGGGACAGAGGGACAGTTTATCCTGGACAATCCCCCTAAAGGACACATCATGGGACAGAGGGACAGTTTATCCCGGACAATCCCCCTAAAGGACACATCATGGGACAGAGGGACAGTTTATCCTGGATAATCCCCCTAAAGGACACATCATGGGACAGAGGGACAGTTTATCCTGGACAATCCCCCTAAAGGACACACCATGGGACAGAGGGACAGTTTATCCTGGACAATCCCCGTAATGGACACATCGTGGGACAGAGGGACAGATTATTCCGGACAATCCCCCTAAAGGACACACAATGGGACAGAGGGACAGTTTATCCTGGACAGTCCCCCTAGAGGACACACCATGGGACAGAGGGACAGTTTATCGTGGACAATCCCCCTAAAGGACACACAATGGGACACAGGGACAGTTTATCCCGGACAATCCCCCTAAAGGACACATCATGGGACAGAGGGACAGTTTATCCTGGATAATCCCACTAAAGGAGGCACCATGGGACAGAGGGACAGTTTATCCCGGACAATCCCACTAAAGGAGGCACCATGGGACAGAGGGACAGTTTATCCTGGACAATCCCCCTAAAGGACACACCATGGGACAGAGGGACAGTTTATCCCGGACAATCCCCCTACAGTACACATCATGGGACAGAGGGACAGTTTATCCCGGACAATCCCCCTAAAGGACACATCATGGGACAGAGGGACAGTTTATCCTGGACAATCCCCCTAAAGGACACATCATGGGACAGAGGGACAGTTTATCCTGGACAATCCCCCTAATGGACACATCGTGGGACAGAGGGACAGTTTATTCCGGACAATCCCCCTAAAGGACACACAATGGGACAGAGGGACAGTTTATCCTGGACAAACCCCCTAGAGGACACACCATGGGACAGAGGGACAGTTTATCGTGGACAATCCCCCTAAAGGACACACAATGGGACAGAGGGACAGTTTATCCCGGACAATCCCCCTAATGGACACACCATGGACAGAGCGACAGTTTATCCTGGACAATCCCCCTAAAGGGCACACCATGGGACAGAGGGACAGTTTATCCTGGACAATCCCCCTAAAGGACACATCATGGGACAGAGGGACAGTTTATCCCGGACAATCCCCCTAAAGGACACATCATGGGACAGAGGGACAGTTTATCCCGGACAATCCCCCTAAAGGACACATCATGGGACAGAGGGACAGTTTATCCCGGACAATCCCCCTAAAGGACACATCATGGGACAGAGGGACAGTTTATCCCGGACAATCCCCCTAAAGGACACATCATGGGACAGAGGGACAGTTTATCCTGGACAATCCCCCTAAAGGACACATCAAGAGACAGAGGGACAGTTTATCGTGGACAATCCCCCTAAAGGACACACCATGGGACACAGGGACAGTTTATCCCGGACAATCCCCCTAAAGGACACACCATGGGACAGAGGGACAGTTTATCCCGGACAATCCCCCTAAAGGACACATCATGGGACAGAGGGACAGTTTATCCTGGATAATCCCCCTAAAGGACATACCATGGGACAGAGGGACAGTTTATCCCGGACAATCCCACTAAAGGAGGCACCATGGGACAGAGGGACAGTTTATCCTGGACAATCCCCCTAAAGGACACACCATGGGACAGAGGGACAGTTTATCCCGGACAATCCCCCTACAGTACACATCATGGGACAGAGGGACAGTTTATCCCGGACAATCCCCCTAAAGGACACATCATGGGACAGAGGGACAGTTTATCCCGGACAATCCTACGAAAGGACACACCATGGGACAGAGGGATAGTTTATCCTGGACAATCACCCTAAAGGACACATCATGGGACAGAGGGACAGTTTATCCCGGACAATTCCCGTAAAGGACACATCATGGGACAGAGGGACAATTTATCCCGGACAATCCCCCTAAAGGACACACCATAGGACAGAGGGACAGTTTATCCTGGACAATCCCCCTAAAGGACACATCATGGGACAGAGGGACAATTTATCCCGGACAATCCCCCTAAAGGACACACCATGGGACAGAGGGACAGTTTATCCCGGACAATCCCCCTCAAGGACACACCATGGGACAGAGGGACAGTTTATCTTGGACAATCACCCTAATGGACACATCATGGGACAGAGGGACAATTTATCCCGGACAATCCCCCTAAAGGACACATCATGGGACAGAGGGACAGTTTATCCTGGACAATCCCCCGGAAGGACATTTCATGGGAGAGAGGGACAGTTTATCCTGGACAATCCCCCTAAAGGACACATCATGGGACAGAGGGACAGTTTATCCTGGACAATCCCCCTAAAGGACACACCATGGGACAGAGTGACAGTTTATCCTGGACAATCCCCCTAAAGGACACATCATGGGACAGAGGGACAGTTTATCCCGGACAATCCCCCTAAAGGACACATCATGGGACAGAGGGACAGATTAACCCGGACAATCCCCCTAAAGGATATATCATGGGACAGAGAGACACTTTATCATGGACTATCGCCCTAAAGGACACACCATGGGACAGTTTATCCTGGACAATCCCCCTAAATTACACATCATGGGACAGAGGGACAGTTTATCTTGGACAATCCCCCTAAAGGACAAACCATGGGACAGAGTGACAGTTTATCCCGGACAATCCCCCTAAAGGACACATCATGGGACAGAGGGACAGTTTATCCCGGACAATCCCCCTAATGGACACATCATGGGACAGAGGGACAGTTTATCCTGGACAATCCCCTTAATGGACACATCATAGGACAGAGGGACAGTTTATCCTGGACAATCCCCCTAAATTACACATCATGGGACAGAGGGACAGTTTATCCTGGACAATCCCACTAAAGGACACACCATGGGACAGAGGGACAGTTTATCCCGGACAATCCCCCTAAAGGACACATCATGGGACAGAGGGACAGTTTATCCTGGATAATCCCCCTAAAGGACATACCATGGGACAGAGGGACAGTTTATCCCGGACAATCCCACTAAAGGAGGCACCATGGGACAGAGGGACAGTTTATCCTGGACAATCCCCCTAAAGGACACACAATTGGACAGAGGGACAGTTTATCCCGGACAATCCCCCTACAGTACACATCATGGGACAGAGGGACAGTTTATCCTGGACAATCCCCCTAAAGGACACATCATGGGACAGAGGGACAGTTTATCCCGGACAATCCCCCTAAAGGACACATCATGGGACAGAGGGACAGTTTATCCTGGATAATCCCCCTAAAGGACACATCATGGGACAGAGGGACAGTTTATCCTGGACAATCCCCCTAAAGGACACACCATGGGACAGAGGGACAGTTTATCCTGGACAATCCCCGTAATGGACACATCGTGGGACAGAGGGACAGATTATTCCGGACAATCCCCCTAAAGGACACACAATGGGACAGAATCCCCCTAGAGGACACACCATGGGACAGAGGGACAGTTTATCGTGGACAATCCCCCTAAAGGACACACAATGGGACACAGGGACAGTTTATCCCGGACAATCCCCCTAAAGGACACATCATGGGACAGAGGGACAGTTTATCCTGGATAATCCCACTAAAGGAGGCACCATGGGACAGAGGGACAGTTTATCCCGGACAATCCCACTAAAGGAGGCACCATGGGACAGAGGGACAGTTTATCCTGGACACACAGTGAGCACGTGAGACAATCCCCCTAAAGGACACACCATGGACAGAGGGGACAGTTTATCCCGGACAATCCCCCTACAGTACACATCATGGGACAGAGGGACAGTTTATCCCGGACAATCCCCCTAAAGGACACATCATGGGACAGAGGGACAGTTTATCCTGGACAATCCCCCTAAAGGACACATCATGGGACAGAGGGACAGTTTATCCTGGACAATCCCCCTAATGGACACATCGTGGGACAGAGGGACAGTTTATTCCGGACAATCCCCCTAAAGGACACACAATGGGACAGAGGGACAGTTTATCCTGGACAATCCCCCTAGAGGACACACCATGGGACAGAGGGACAGTTTATCGTGGACAATCCCCCTAAAGGACACACAATGGGACAGAGGGACAGTTTATCCCGGACAATCCCCCTAATGGACACACCATGGACAGAGCGACAGTTTATCCTGGACAATCCCCCTAAAGGGCACACCATGGGACAGAGGGACAGTTTATCCTGGACAATCCCCCTAAAGGACACATCATGGGACAGAGGGACAGTTTATCCTGGACAATCCCCCTAAAGGACACATCATGGGACAGAGGGACAGTTTATCGTGGACAATCCCCCTAAAGGACACACCATGGGACACAGGGACAGTTTATCCCGGACAATCCCCCTAAAGGACACACCATGGGACAGAGGGACAGTTTATCCCGGACAATCCCCCTAAAGGACACATCATGGGACAGAGGGACAGTTTATCCTGGATAATCCCCCTAAAGGACATACCATGGGACAGAGGGACAGTTTATCCCGGACAATCCCACTAAAGGAGGCACCATGGGACAGAGGGACAGTTTATCCTGGACAATCCCCCTAAAGGACACACCATGGGACAGAGGGACAGTTTATCCCGGACAATCCCCCTACAGTACACATCATGGGACAGAGGGACAGTTTATCCCGGACAATCCCCCTAAAGGACACATCATGGGACAGAGGGACAGTTTATCCTGGACAATCCCCCTAAAGGACACATCATGGGACAGAGGGACAGTTTATCCTGGACAATCCCCCTAATGGACACATCGTGGGACAGAGGGACAGTTTATTCCGGACAATCCCCCTAAAGGACACATCATGGGACAGAGGGACAGTTTATCCTGGACAATCCCCCTAAAGGACACACAATGGGACAGAGGGACAGTTTATCCCGGACAATCCCCCTAATGGACACACCATGGACAGAGCGACAGTTTATCCTGGACAATCCCCCTAAAGGACACACAATGGGACAGAGGGACAGTTTATCCTGGATAATCCCCCTAAAGGACACACCATGGGACAGAGGGACAGTTTATCCCGGATATTCCCCCTAAAGGACACACCATGGACAGAGGGACAGTTTATCCTGGACAATCCCCCTAAAGGACACATCATGGGACAGAGGACTGTTTATCCCGGACAATCCCCCTAAAGGACACATCATGGGACAGAGGGACAGTTTATCCCGGACAATCCCCCTAAAGGACACATCATGGGACAGAGGGACAGTTTATCCCGGACAATCCCCCTAAAGGACACATCATGGGACAGAGGGACAGTTTATCCTGGACAATCCCCCTAATGGACACATCATGGGACAGAGGGACAGTTTATCCCGGACTATCCCCCTAAAGGACACGTCATGGGACAGAGGGACAGTTTATCCCGGACAATCCCCGTAATGGACACTCCAAGGGACATATGGACAGTTTAACCCGGACAATCCCCCACAAGGATATATCATGGGACAGAGGGGACAGTTTATCCCGGACAATCCCCCTAAAGGACAACCATGGAACAGATGGACAGTTTATCCCGGACAATCCCCCTAAAGGACACACCATGGGACAGAGGGACATTCTATTCTGGGCAATCCCCCTAAAATACACAGCATGGGACAGACGGACAGGTTATCCTGGACAATCCCCCTAAATTACACATCATGGGACAGAGGGACAGTTTATCCTGGACAATCCCCCCAAAAGGACACAACATGGGACAGAGGGACAGTTTATCCTGGACAATCCCCCTAATGGACACACCATGGGACAGAGGGACATTTTATTCTGGGCAATCCCCCTAAAATACACAGCATGGGACAGAGGGACAGTTTATCCCGGACAATCCCCCTAAAGGACACACAATGGGACAGTTTATCGTGGACAATCCCCCTAATGGACACACCAAGGGACAGAGGGGACAGTTTATCCTGGACAATCCCCCTAAAGGACACATCATGGGACAGAGGGACAGTTTATCATGGACAATCCCCCTAAAGGACACACCATGGGACAGAGGGACAGTTTATCCCGGACAATCCCCCTAAAGGACACATCATGGGACAGAGGGACAGTTTATCCCGGACAATCCCCCTAAAGGACACATCATGGGACAGAGGGACAGTTTATCCCGGACAATCCTCCTAAATGACAAACCATGGGACAGAGGGACAGTTTATCACGGACAATCCCCCTAAAGGACACACCATGGGACAGAGGGAAAGTTTATCCCGGAGAATCCCCCTAAAGGACACATCATGGGAAAGAGGGACAGTTTATCCCGGACAATCCCCCTAAAGGACACATCATGGGACAGAGGGACAGTTTATCCCGGACAATCCCCCTAAAGGATACATCATGGGACAGAGGGACAGTTTATCCTGGACAATCCCCCTAAAGGACTCACCATGGGAGAGAGGGACAGTTTATCATGGACAATCCCCCTAAAGGACTCACCATGGCACAGAGGGACAGTTTATCCTGGACAATCCCACTAAAGGACACACCATGGGACAGAGGGACAGTTTATCCCGGACAATCCCCCTAAAGGACACACCATGGGACAGAGGTACAGTTTATCCTGGACAATCCCCCTAAAGGACACATCATGGGACAGAGGGACAGTTTATCCCGGACAATCCCCCTAAAGGACACATCATGGGACAGAGGGACAGTTTATCATGGACAATCCCCCTAAAGGACACATCATGGGACAGAGGGACAGCTTATCCCGGACAATCCCCCTAAACGACAACCATGGAACAGAAGGACAGTTTATCCTGGACAATCCCCCTAAAGGACACACCATGGGACAGAGGGACAGTTTATCCTGGACAATCCCCCTAAATTACACATCATGGGACAGAGGGACAGTTTATCCCGGACAATCCCCCTAAAGGACTCACCATGGCACAGAAGGACAGTTTATCCTGGACAATCCCACTAAAGGACACACCATGGGACAGAGGGACAGTTTATCCCGGACAATCCCCCTAAAGGACACACCATGGGTCAGAGGGACAGTTTATCCTGGACAATCCCCCTAAAGGACACATCATGGGACAGAGGGACAGTTTATCCCGGACAATCCCCCTAAAGGACACATCATGGGACAGAGGGACAGTTTATCCTGGACAATCCCCCTAAAGGACACATCATGGGACAGAGGGAGAGTTTATCCCGGACAATCCCCCTAAACGACAACCATGGAACAGAAGGACAGTTTATCCTGGACAATCCCCCTAAAGGACACACCATGGGACAGAGGGACAGTTTATCCTGGACAATCCCCCTAAATTACACATCATGGGACAGAGGGACAGTTTATCCTGGACAATCCCCCTAAAGGACACACCACGGGATCGAGGGACAGTTTATCCCGGACAATCCCCCTAAAGGACACATCATGGGACAGAGGGACAGTTTATCCAGGACAATCCCCCTAAAGGACACACCATGGGACAGAGGGACAGTTTATCCAGGACAATCCCCCTAAAGGTCACACCATGGGACAGAGGGACAGTTTATCCTGGACAATCCCCCTAAAGGACACATCATGGGACAGAGGGACAGTTTATCCTGGACAATCCCCTAAAATACACACAATGGGACAGAGGGACAGTTTATCCTGGACAATCCCCCTAAAGGACTCACCATGGGAAAGAGGGACAGTTTATCCTGGACATTCCCCCTAAAGGACACATCATGGGACAGAGGAACAGTTTATCCCGGACAATCCCCCTAAAGGATACATCATGGGACCGAGGGACAGTTTATCCCGGACAATCCTACGAAAGGACACACCATGGGACAGAGGGATAGTTTATCCTGGACAATCACCCTAAAGCACACATCATGGGACAGAGGGACAGTTTATCCCGGACAATACCCCTAAAGGACACATCATGGGAAAGAGGGACAGTTTATCCCGGACAATTCCCGTAAAGGGACACATCATGGGACAGAGGGACAATTTATCCCGGACAATCCCCCTAAAGGACACACCATAGGACAGAGGGACAGTTTATCCTGGACAATCCCCCTAAAGGACACATCATGGGACAGAGGGACAATTTATCCCGGACAATCCCCCTAAAGGACACACCATGGGACAGAGGGACAGTTTATCCCGGACAATCCCCCTCAAGGACACACCATGGGACAGAGGGACAGTTTATCTTGGACAATCACCCTAATGGACACATCATGGGACAGAGGGACAATTTATCCCGGACAATCCCCCTAAAGGACACATCATGGGACAAAGGGACAGTTTATCCTGGACAATCCCCCGGAAGGACATTTCATGGGAGAGAGGGACAGTTTATCCTGGACAATCCCCCTAAAGGACACATCATGGGACAGAGGGACAGTTTATCCTGGACAATCCCCCTAAAGGACACACCATGGGACAGAGTGACAGTTTATCCTGGACAATCCCCCTAAAGGACACACAATTGGACAGAGGGACAGTTTATCCCGGACAATCCCCCTAAAGGACACATCATGGGACAGAGGGACAGTTTAACCCGGACAATCCCCCTAAAGGATATATCATGGGACAGAGAGACACTTTATCATGGACTATCGCCCCTAAAGGACACACCATGGGACAGTTTATCCTGGACAATCCCCCTAAATTACACATCATGGGACAGAGGGACAGTTTATCTTGGACAATCCCCCTAAAGGACACACCATGGGACAGAGTGACAGTTTATCCCGGACAATCCCCCTAAAGGACACATCATGGGACAGAGGGACAGTTTATCCCGGACAATCCCCCTAATGGACACATCATGGGACAGAGGGACAGTTTATCCTGGACAATCCCCTTAATGGACACATCATGGGACAGAGGGACAGTTTATCCTGGACAATCCCCCTAAATTACACATCATGGGACAGAGGGACAGTTTATCCTGGACAATCCCACTAAAGGACACACCATGGGACAGAGGGACAGTTTATCCCGGACAATCCCCCTAAAGGACACATCATGGGACAGAGGGGACAGTTTATCCCGGATAATCCCCCTAAAGGACATACCATGGGACAGAGGGACAGTTTATCCCGGACAATCCCACTAAAGGAGGCACCATGGGACAGAGGGACAGTTTATCCTGGACAATCCCCCTAAAGGACACACAATTGGACAGAGGGACAGTTTATCCCGGACAATCCCCCTACAGTACACATCATGGGACAGAGGGACAGTTTATCCCGGACAATCCCCCTAAAGGATACACCATGGGACAGAGGGACAGTTTATCCTGGATAATCCCCCTAAAGGACACATCATGGGACAGAGGGACAGTTTATCCTGGACAATCCCCCTAAAGGACACACCATGGGACAGAGGGACAGTTTATCCTGGACAATCCCCCTAATGGACACATCGTGGGACAGAGGGACAGTTTATTCCGGACAATCCCCCTAAAGGACACACAATGGGACAGAGGGACAGTTTATCCTGGACAATCCCCCTAGAGGACACACCATGGGACAGAGGGACAGTTTATCGTGGACAATCCCCCTAAAGGACACACAATGGGACAGAGGGACAGTTTATCCCGGACAATCCCCCTAAAGGACACATCATGGGACAGAGGGACAGTTTATCCTGGATAATCCCACTAAAGGAGGCACCATGGGACAGAGGGACAGTTTATCCCGGACAATCCCACTAAAGGAGGCACCATGGGACAGAGGGACAGTTTATCCTGGACAATCCCCCTAAAGGACACACCATGGGACAGAGGGACAGTTTATCCCGGACAATCCCCCTACAGTACACATCATGGGACAGAGGGACAGTTTATCCCGGACAATCCCCCTAAAGGACACATCATGGGACAGAGGGACAGTTTATCCTGGACAATCCCCCTAAAGGACACATCATGGGACAGAGGGACAGTTTATCCTGGACAATCCCCCTAATGGACACATCGTGGGACAGAGGGACAGTTTATTCCGGACAATCCCCCTAAAGGACACACAATGGGACAGAGGGACAGTTTATCCTGGACAATCCCCCTAGAGGACACACCATGGGACAGAGGGACAGTTTATCGTGGACAATCCCCCTAAAGGACACATCATGGGACAGTGGGACAATTTATCCCGGACAATCCCCCTAAAGGACACACCATGGGACAGAGGGACAGTTTAACCTGGACAATCCCCCGAAAGGACACACCATGGGACAGATGGACAGTTTATCCCGGACAATCCCCCTAAAGGACACACCATGGGACAGAGGGACAGTTTATCCTGGACAATCCCCTAAAGGACACACCATGGGACAGAGGGACAGTTTATCCTGGACAATCCCCCTAAAATACACAGCATGGGACAGAGGGACAGTTTATCCTGGACAATACCCCGGAAGGACATTTCATGGGACCGATGGTCAGTTTATCCCGGACAATCCCCCTAAAGGACAACCATGGAACAGAAGGACAGTTTATCATGGACTATCCCCCTAAAGGACACACAGTGAGCAC